>CM038728.1:35176298-35278798 GCA_021613375.1 Megaleporinus macrocephalus | reverse complement strand
TGTTTTGTAGGTGATGTGTGGTGGAAGTATGTGTGTATGTATTATGTAAGAATGTATGATGTAGGTATGTATGTATGTATGTATGTATGGGTGTTTGTGTATGTCATGTATGTGTGTATTAGAAATTGTGTGAAAGTATGTATGTATGTGTTGTGTATGTATGCTTAGTGGTGTATTATTTAGTTATGTAAGTGTGTATGTAAGTGTGTGTTATGTATGGAAGTGGTGTAATGAAATAAGTTTAAGTATGTAGTAGTTGTGTAACTGTAAGAAATTCTGTGTGTATGTATAGTGTATGTAATGTATGAATGTATGTTGTATGTTATGCATGATATGTATATCTGTATGTATATATGTATGAATAGTATGTATGTGTGTAAGAATATATAGGTATTGTTTGAGTATGTATGTATGTATTATGTAGGTATGTGTTTGTGTATTTATGTAGTATGTGTGTATGTATATGTGTACAGTAAGTATGTATGTGTGTATTTATGAAAGAGTATGGAATGTATTGTTGTGTATGTATGTTGTATGTATGTGTGTATGGATGTATGATGTCTGTTTTTATGTCTGTCAGTCTGTCTTTATTCTTGTGTATGTATGTGTGTATGTAGATGTATGTATGTGTGTATGTAATGTATGTCTGTAATGTCTGAATTATTCAAGCATTATTATGTATGGTGTGGGTATGTATGTGTGACTAGTATGTATGTGTGTGTATGTATGTATGTATGTAAGGTGTGTACGATATGTATGTTTATGAATGGTGTGTTATGTTAAGTATGTAATGTATGTTATGTGGTGTATGTATTATGTTTGGATGTGTGGTAGTTATGTGTATGTATGTATGTATGTATGTATGGAATGTGTGGGTAAGGTATGTATGAATGTAGTTTGTGTGTGTATGTATGTATGATAGAATGTATGTGTGTAATAATGTAGGTAATGTGTGTATGTAAATGTGTGTAAGTATGTATGTGTTTTGTGTATTATTTTCTGTGTGTATAGTATATGTGATAACGTATGTATGGTATGTGAGAATGTATGTATGTGTGTATGTATGTAATGTATGTATGTTGTATGTTTGTATGTATGTGATGTAGTGTGTCTTATGTGTGTATGTATGTGTTTGTATGATGTATGTAAGTGTGTATGTATGTGTGTGTTTTGTGTATGTGTGTATAATGGATGTATGTAATGTATGTATGTATGATGTGTATGTATGTATGTATTGTGTTATGTAGTGTTTGTTTTGTTGTATGTGTGTATGTAATGTATGTATGTAGGGTATGTTTGTGTGTGTAATGTATGTGTGTAAAGTATTTAATGAATGTATGTATGTGTGTAAAGTTATGTATTTATGTGTGTATGTCATGTATGTATGTATGTATGTGTGTATGTAATGTTGGTTATGTATGTGAGTATGTATGTAAGTATGAAGGTATGTATGTATGTGATGTTTGTGTTTGTGTGGTGATGTGTGTATGTATGTATGTAAGTTTGTGTGTGTAAATGTATGTATGTAAGTATGTATTATGTGTCTATGTATGTGTGGATGTGTGTATGTAAGTAGATTAATGTATGTGTGTATGTATGTGTGTGGTAGGTATTTATTGTATGTGTGGTATTAACAGTATGTATGTATGTCTGTGTGGTATGTTATGAGATAGTTTTTGTATGTGTGTCATGATATGTTTGAGTATGAATGTATGTAAGTATGTATGTGTCATGTGAGTATGGTATGTAAGTATGAATGTATGTAGTGTGAAAGTATTATGTATGTATGGAATTATTGTACAGAATGAAGAGAATGAGTGGTTATATGTACACATAAGATGTGTCATACATACTGTGATAGTTGAATGACTATATGGTTGTGACAGAAAATGTGTGTGAAGTCTTGGTCTGTATTAATGTATGTAATAATGTGTGTATAGAACAGATTGAAAGAAAGAGAGACAGATATTGTGGAAACTGTCTGAGAGTACGTGTGAGATGTATGTATGTAAGAATGTGTGTATGAAAGTAGTGTTGTATATGTATGAATGTATGTGTGTAATGTATGTGTGTTTGAGTATGTGTGTAAGTATAGAAAGTGATAAGTAAAGTTATGAGTGGCATGAATGTAATGACTGTCTGTCGTCTGTTTGAGAGTGTGTACTGACCCTGTGGTTTATGAATGAAAGACTGTGTGATAAGAAGTGTGTGTTAGTGAAAGTAGAGACAGGAAATGTATAAAAGTAGTCTGATTTAGAGTAGACAGAAGTGTGATACTGATAAGGGTCTGATATGTATGTAAGTGTTGAATGTATGTTAAAGATGTTGTGTATGTATGTAAGTATGTTCTGTAAACAGTGTGAATGTTAAGTTTGTATGTATGTCATGTATGTATGGGTAAGTAAGTATGTACAGTAAGTATGTCTTAAAGTATGTTCTTGATGAGATTCGTTGTTTGTAGAGTGTAAGTTATGTATGATATGTATTTAGTTGTGAGAGTATGTATGTATGTAAGTAATGTATTTAAGTGTGTAATGTAATGTGTGGTAAGATGTGTAAGGTGAAGTATGTATGTAAGTGGTATAGTATGTGTGTAATATGTGGTAGTATGATGTGTATGTATGTATGTAGGATGTGTGTGTGTGTATGTATGTGTGTATGTATGTATGTAATTGTTTGGTTGGTATTATGTGTGTATTATGGATGTAAGCTATGTATGTATGTGTGTATGTAAGTGTGTATTATGTAATGTAAGTATGTATGTAGTGTGAATTATGTGTGTAGGTATGTGGGGTATTGTATATGTTATGTAATGTAATGTATGTGTGTGTATGGTGTATGATGTGTGTATGTATGTGTGTGTGTGTTATGTATGTATGTATGATGTAGGTGTGGTGGTGTATGTATGTGTGTATGGATTATGGATGTTGTGTGTTATGTATGTGTGTATGTGTGTATGTATGTAGTATCGTGTGTATGTAAGGTTGTAATGTGTGTGTGTATGTGTGTAAGGTATGTATGTATGTATGTATTTTTGTGTGTGATTATGGTATGGTTTGTAAGTATTTATGCATGTGTGTATGTATGTGTGTATGTATTATGTAAGCGTATGTAGTATGTGTGTATGGTATAGTGTGTCGGTATGTGTGGAGTATGTATGTATTATTTATTTGTGTGTGTGTTTGTAGGTGTATGTCATGTGTGTATGTTGTGTGTATTTATGTATGTATGTATTATGTATGTATTGTGTATGTATGTATGTATGGATGGGTTATGTATGTTTGTGTGTGTATGTATGTTGTGTATGTATGTGTGTATGTATGTAAGTAAAAATAGAGTATGTATGTGAGTATGATGTGTGTATGTATGTGTGTATGTTGTGGTATGTAGTGTATGTATTGTTGTAGTGTGTATCGATATGTGTGTATGTATGTGGTGTGTGTGTATGTTGATATGAATGTATGTATGTAGTATTATGTATGTGTTATGATATGTGTGTATGTATAGTGTAAGATGGTGTTTGGTATGTATGTTATTATGTAAGGTAATGTAAGTATGTGTGTATGTAAGTTTGTATGTAATTGTGTATAGTAATGTGTGTATGTAGTGTATGTATGTATGTAATGTGTGTCGTGTGTGTTTGTATGTGTGTATGGTAATGTGTGTATGTATGTGGTGTAAATGTATGTATGTATGTATGTATTTATGTATGATATGTATGTTGTGAGTGTATGTAAGTGTGAATGTATGTGTGTATGTATGTATGTAAGTATGGTATGTATGTGTGTAAATATAGTGTGTCGTGTAAATGTATGTAAGTATGTATGTATGTGTGTAAGGTATGTGTGTATGTAGTGTGTATGTTGTATGTATGTATGTAAGGTGTGAGTAGTATGTGTGTATGTGTGTATGTATGTGTGTGATGAGTAGTATGTATGTATGTATGTGTGTAGGTGAGTAATGAGATGTAAAGTATATATGGTAAGTGTGTATGTAGTGTGTATGTGTGTGTGTATGTAAGAATGGTATGTAAGGATTATTGTATATAAGAGTGTAAGTAGTATGTTGTGGGTTGTGTGTAGGTATTGTATGTATGTATTATTATGTTGTGTATGTATGTTTGTGTGAGTCAAGTGTGTAAGAATGTGTGTATGAATGTGAGTTGTGTGTGTTTGTGTATGCTAGAGTAGTATGTCTGTTAATTGTGCTGTTTGGATGGTGTGTAGTGTGTGTGTGAATGTATGTATTGAATTGTTTTTGTGAGTGTATGTATTGTGTAGTATGATTGTGTAGTGTATGTATGTGTGTCATGTATGTCAGTTAAACCCGATCCTCTTTGCCCCAGTGTTGTATTTTGAAGTGATAGAGTATCAGTAGCATTAGCAGCTATTAGCGAATATTAGGTCAGGTCTTCCAGTTCTGAAGCCCAGGCGGCTGCGCCCCTTCAGCTGTGACCTGCTGCCCCCAACCCCACAGCACACACCTCAATAACACCCCCTCTCCATCTCTCCATCCACATACGATTAAATAAACAGTACTACTCCTCTCTCTCCTCTCTCTCTCTCCTCTCTCTCTCTCTCTCTTTCCCTTTCCCCTCTCTCTATATATCTATATAGATATATATATAATATATAAATATATATCTCAGTCCTCTCTCTCTCTCTCTCTCCCTCTGTCACTCTCTCTCGTCTCAAAGACTCTTCTCTCCTTCTGTCTCCTCTCACAGTCTGTCTCTCCCTCTCTCTCTCCAGTCTGTTCTCTCTCCTTTCTCTGTCCTCTCGCTTCGCAGTCTTTTCCTTCTCCTCTGTCCTTTGTCTCGTCTCGAGTCGCAGTCCTGTTCTACTACTCTCTTTCTCTTCTATCCACTGTACTTCTCTCTCATCACAGTCTCTCTCTCCCCCTCACGCTTCCTCTGACTCTCTCTCACAGGTCTGTTCTCTCTCTTTCCACTGTCTTCCCTCTGTCTCTCTCTCTATCACAGTCTCTCTCCCCCTCTGTCTTCCTCTGTCTCTCTCTCACAGTCTGTTTCTCTCTCTTTCTCTGTCTCCCTCTGTCTCTCTCTCTGTCACAGTCTCTCTCCCCCTCTCTCTTCCTCTGTCTCTCTCTCACAGTCTGTTTCTCTCTCTTTCTCTGTCTCCCTTCTGTACCTCTCGTCTCTGTCAAGTCTGTCTCTCTCCCCCTCTCTTCCTCTGTCTGTCTCTCACGTCAGTGTTCTCTCTCTTTCTCCTGTCCTCCCACTGTCTCTCTCTCGTGCACAGTCTCTCTCTCCCTCTCTCTTCCTCTGTCTTTCTCACACAGTCTGTCATGCTTTTATTTCACTCCTGCCTTTTTCTTTGTCCCTCTGTCTATCTAGTTCTTTCTTATCTCACAGATTTGTTCAATACAATTCAGTTCAGTTCCTGTCTGTCTCTCTGTCTGTCTCTCTGTCTGTGTGTGTCTCTCTCTCTGTCTCTCTGTCTCCTGCTCTTCTGTCTGGTCTCACCTGGTCACTCTGTCTGTTCTCTCTGCTCTCTGTCGGTCTCTCCCTGTCTCTCTGTTTGTTTGTCTGTCTGTCTGCTCTCTGTCGTGTTGAGTCTCTCTCTCTGTCGCCTCGTCTGGTCCCTCTCTGTCTCTCTGTCTGTCCTCCTCTGTTCCTGTCGTCTCTCTGTCTGTCTTCTCTCTGGCTGTCTCTCTGTCTGTCTGGCTCGCTGTCTGTGTGTCCCTATCCTTCTCCGTCTGTGTGTGCTCTCGTGCTCAGTCTCGCTGTCGGTCTCTTCGGGGTCTCTCGTCTGTCTCTCTGTCTGTCTGTCTCTCTGTCTGTCTCTCTGTCTGTGTGTCTATCTCTAAAAAAGAATGAGTGTTGGATGATAAGTGTCAGAGCACAATCACTAAATTATAAGCAGTACTGAGTTTAGACTCTGAACATGTTCGCGCTGCTGCCACTTTAAAGCGTAACGGACTGAAACGTACTGAGTTATCAGACTCGCGTTGCATCATTCATTTAAATCTGAAATCAAGCAGGAGATAAACTCGCCCCGTCAAGGCTCTGCAATCGCTTTGGGACACAAAAGAATCATTTCATGCATTTGTTTAATTATTCATCGACTTCAGAGAGAGAGAGAGAGAGAGAGAGAGAGAGAGAGAGAGAGAGAGAGAGAGAGGGCGCACTCACACTCCTCCGCCATCGCATTCCCAAAAATAAAATAAAAGTGAGACGGAATCAAACTATAATTAACTAAACAACATTCGTAAACAACAAGCAAGACCCCCTTTTAAACGAACCTACCTTTGTTGTTTCCACTTTGATTTCATCCCTTCTTCTTTGCTTCTCTCGGCGAAAAGGGAATTAAAGATAACAATAACAGTGATATGAAATAAAATAATAATGATTAATGAACAAAGTTTTTAAACCGAGAGAGAGACTGAAGGACTCAGAGAGAGAGAGAGAGAGAGAGAGAGAGAGAGAGAGAGAGAGAGAGAGAGAGAGAGAGACTGAGCGACTCAGAGAGAGAGAGAGAGAGAGAGAGACTGAGCGACTCAGAGAGAGAGAGAGAGTTTTAATAAGTCAGTGTTTGAGCGGGTGAGAAAGACGTGTCGTGCATATCTTTCATGTGTTAATAAATTCCAGATCTGGTGTTAATTAAGCGCAGGGCTGGAGCGGAGAGGGAAAAGGCCTCGCCAGGGAATCGCAGTCCGTCTCCAGAGAGCCGCAGTTACCTGCTAGCGGAGAGCTGAGGCTGGTTCTTTCACCGTACCTCACTCCTGAAAACATCTCCGCCTCCCTGCACCTGCACGTGTGTCCGTCCGTCCTTCCGCCTGTGTCCCGCGTCTTCTCGCCGCTCTTCAAATGGAATTGCAAATATGGCCGTCTCATCCCGAACTCTCTCTCCTCCTCTCTTTGTTTCTCTCAGCGCTAATTAAAGCCTGAGCGGTGATATCAGAGGACCTGATGACCCCACGTTGTCTCTTAACCCTCACAAACCCGGAGCTGCTGTTCTCCTCTATAGGTCTATAGGTCTATAGACCTCTATAGGTCTGATCGGCTCTCTCACTCTAGTCTATCCAATCCAGTCTAACCAATCAGTGTATGGAGCAGATCTGATTAGAACAGATGTAATAAAACACATCCAATACAAACTCAACATGAATATGTAGTGATGAGAGAAGTAGAATTCAGGATCTTGATCCATTTGAAAGGAACAAAGTAGTTCCAGATTTCTCCGTGGACGCCCCGACATTGTTATGAATGTGTTCAGTTCTTGAGAGTTGTATCTTAATGAAGTACTGAGCAGACAAAGGAGCAGGAATATATAGATCAGAACTGATAAATATACTGTGGATGATTAGGAGAAGCTTGGAAAGAGTTAAATAAACACACTGACGTATGGAAAAGTACTACTTACTCTATTAATACTGATTAATAGTTAATAATAAAGTATTTACTCAGTAAATAAAAACTATACATCTGAAAACAAATAGCTTTTTATATATAATAATGTCTTCAAGTGTTCCTCACTGTATCAGCTCCACTGACCATATAGGACCTACACTCACTGTCCACTGTATCAGCTCCACTGATCACTGGTCAGTGGAGCAGATACAGTGGACAGTGAGCTGGTTTTAATAGAACTCAGAAATAATACAAATAATTAAATAATAATAATAATAATCATTAAAAGCTGAGGATCAGTGAGTGAGGACATATGTGTAACAGAACAGAAGTGAGAGATTAATGTAGATAATGAAATAAAGAGAAAGAAGATGAAAGACAGAGATACTGTGTTTGTACAGAATGATAGAACGTAAGAGAGGGATAAAACTTACAGAATGAGAGAGAGAGAAAGAAGAGAGGTAGGGAGAGAAAGAAGACATGTAGAGAGTGTGTAAGAGAGAAAGAAGAGAGAGAGAGATTAAGCTTGTACAGAATAAGAGACAGAGAGAATACAAGAGAGGGAGAATAAACAGAGATAAAGATAGAGAGAGAGGTAGAGAGATAGAGAGTTAGAGAGAGGAGGATAGAGGTAGGGAGTAAAGAGAGAGAGAGCGATAGAGAGAGGGAAGAGGAGGTAGAGAGAGAGAAGAGAGGTAGAGAGATGAGAGATGTAGCAGTAGAGAGAAAGAGAGAGGATATTAGCTGACAGAAAGAAAGAAAGAAAGAATGAAAGAGAGAGAGAGAGAGAGAGAGAGAAATATTAAGCATGTACAGAATGAAAGAAAGAAAGAATGAAAGAGAGAGAGGTAGCTAGAAAGAGAGGGGAGGGGAGGATAGATCGAGAGAGAGAGGTAGAGAAGAGAGAGAGAGAGAGAGAGAGAGGTAGAAAGTGAGGAGGGAGGTAGATAGAGAGAGAGGTTAGAGAGAGAGAGAGAGAGAGGAGAGAGAGAGAAGAGAGAGAGGTTAGAGGTAGAGAGAGAGAGATAGAGAGGAGGTAGAGAGAGAGAGAATAAGAGAGAGGTAGTGGGGGGGATGAGAGAGATGTATGAGAAGAGAGAGAGGTAGAGAGAGCGTAATATAAGAGAGGTAGAAGAGGTTAGAGAGAGGTAGAATGAGAAGAGCAGAGGTAAGAAGAGAGAGAGAGAGAAGAGGAGGTAAGCAGGAGAGAGAGAGGTAGAGAGAGAGAGAGGGAGAGAGAGAGAGGAAGGGAGAGAGAGGGAGAGATAGAGAGAGAGGAGGTAGAGAGAGGTAGAGAGAGAGAGAGGTAAGAGAGAGGTAGAGAGAAGAGAGGTAGAGAGAGAGAGAAGGTGAGGAGAGAGGGAGTGAGAGAGAGAAGAGTAGAGAGAGAGAGAGGTAAGAGAGAGAAGGGAGAGAGAGAGAGAGAGAGAGAGAGAGAGAAGAGAGGTAGAGAGAGAGAAGAGAGGGAGAGAGAGAGAGAAGGAGAGGGTAAGAGAGAGAGGAGGTAGAGAGAGAGAGAGAGAGAGGGAGAGAGAGAGAGTGGTAGAGAGAGGTGTAGAAGAAGAGGTAGAGAGAGAGAGAGAGAGAGAGAGAGAGAGAGGGAGAAGAGAGAGAGAGAGGTAGAGAGAGTAGAGGAGAGAGAGAGAGAGAGAGAGAGGAGAGAGAGAGAGAGGTAGAGAGAAGAGAGAGAGGGGTAGAGAGAGAGAGAGAGAGAGTAGAGAGAGGTAAGAGAGAGAGAGAGAGGTTAGAGAGAGAGATAGGTAGATGAGAGGTAGGAGAGAAGAGAGGTAGAGGAGAGAGAGAGAGAGAGAGGTAGGAGAAGATGAGAGAGAAGGTAGAGAGAGAGAGTTAGAGAGAGAAGAGAGGTAGGAAGAGAGGAGGGATAGAGGAGGAGAAGGTATGGAGAGAGTTAGAAGAGAGAGAGAGAGGTAGAGAGAGAGAGAGAGAGAGAAGAGAGAGAGAGGTAATAGAGAAGAGAGTAAGAGAGAGAAGGTAGAGAGAGGTAGAAGAGAGAGAGAGAGGTAGAGAGAGGAGTAGTGAGAAGAGAGAGAGAGAGAAGGAAAGAGAGAGGAGGGTAAGAGAGAGAGAGAGGGAGAGAGAGAGAGGTAGATGAGAGAAGAGGAGAGAAGAGGAGAGAGAGAGGGTAAGAAGGTAGAGAGAGAGAGAGGTTAAGAGAGAGAGAGAGAGAGAGGTTAGTGAGAGAGAGAGTTGAGAGAGAGAGAGGGAGAGAGATGAGAGAGGTAGAGAGAAGAGAGTAGAGAGAGAGAGAGGGAGAGAGAGAGAGCGAGAGCGAGAGAGAGGAAGAGAGAGAGAGAGAGAGAGGGAGAGAGAGAGAGAGAGAGAGAGATGTAGAAGAGCGAGAGAGGTAGAGAGATGAGAGAGAGAGAGAGAGAGAGAGAGAGGGAGAGAGAGAGAGGTAGGAGAAGGGTAGAGAGAGAGAGAGAGAGATAGGTAGAGAGAAGAAGAGAGAGAGAGAGAGAGAGAGAGAGAGAAGAGAGAGAGAGAGGTAGAGAGAGAGAGAGAGAGAGAGAGAGGTGGAGAGAGGAGGTAGAGAAGTAGAGAGAGAGAGAGAGGTAGAGAGAGGAGGAGAGAGAAGAGAAGAGAGATGAGAGAGTAGAGAGAGAGAGAGGTAGAGAGAGAGAGAGGGAGAGGTAGAGGAGAGGGTAGAGAGAGAGAGGGAGAGATAGAGAAGAGAGAGAGGTAAGAGAGAAGTAAGAGAGAGAGAGGTAGAGAGAGAGAGAGGTAGTGAAGGTATGAGAGAGAGAGGTAGAGAGAAGAGAGGGAGAGAGAGAAGAGAGGTAGAGAGAGAGAGAGGTAGAGAGAGAGATAGGGTGAGAGAGAGAGAGAGAGCGAAGTGAATCGACGAGAGAGAGAGAAGAGGGAAGCGCGACGACGCCTCGGTCGAGAGCGCCGGTCTAGCGCGCGCGCGCGACGACTCGCGCGCGCGCGCGCGGCTCGAGCGCGCATCGGCTCGGGCGCGAGCGATAAGCTGACGACGATCGGACGCGCGCGCGCGCGCGCTCTAGCTGGATCGCGCGCGCTCGAGCGCTCGCATCCTCGCTAAAAGCGGCGCGCGCGCGCGCTCTCGCGCTCGCGCTCGCGCCTCAACGGATCGCGCGCGTCGTCGCGTAGCCAGCGCGTGACGCGCCCTCTCGCGTCGGCGTCGCGGCGAGCGGTCCGCTCGCTCGCGCGGACGGCGCAGCTGATCGATCTTCTCGGTCTACGGTCGCGCGGCGCCGCGTGTCGGCGGCGCTCGTCTTACGAAGCGTGCTCTCGGACTCCTGCTCAGAGACAGTGGAGGAGCGCACAGTCAGGTCTTAATACCAGACAGCTCGTGGACTACCATTGACAGAGGACACACAATGGCACAATACCCTCAATGTACCCTTTTTATAATCGGGCATTCGCACGGGGCCCGCGCCTGCGGTGGCCCGGTTGCAGACCCAAAAACAATTGCCTAGGCAAATGCCAACATGCCAGGGCGTACCCACCGAGCCTTTCAGGGCCGCAAAACATGAAATCCGGACCACCCTAATATATAATTCACTGATTTATTCACTTCGACAGAGCGAAGCATCCAGGTCCAGACCACAACTGCCCTCCGCCCTCACAGACCGGGCACCACATACCCATCTATAAACCCAAACCTCTCTCTCTCACTTTCTCTCTCCCGGGGGGGGTCGGGGGTGGGGGGTGGGGGGGGGGGGAGAAGAGGGGGGCTCTCTCTCTCTCGCTCTCTATCTCTCTCTCATCACAAGCAGAGCGATATTTGATATGCTATAGACTCTCCACGACTCTCTCGCTCTCTCTCTCTCTCTCCTACATCTCTCTCTCTCTCGTCTATCTCGCTATCTCTACGCTCTACCCTCTCTCATCTCGCCTCTCTCTCTCTTCTCTCTCTCCATGCCCGCACCTATCGCTCTCTCTATCTCTCCTCTCTACGCCGACTACTCGCTCTCTTCTTCCGCTCCTCTCTTCAGCTGATCGAGCATCTCTACAAGATCTTCGTCGCGCTCTCTCGAACTAGCATACCTCGCTCTCTCACGATCTAACTGATCTCTCATCGCCGCAGCTCGCGCATATCTCTATCTAGCTCTCGCCCTCTCTGCCTCTCTCTCCTCTATCGCTACTCTCGTCCCTCTCTCTCGCTCTCTGCTCTCTAGATGCTAGCTCTCCTCCTCTCGCTCTCATCTCGAGACGCACCTTCCTCCGCACTCTATGTCGCTCCTATCTCATCTCTCTATCTCTCTCTCTCGAACATTCGCCCTCTCTCTCTCGTCTCTATCGTCTCCATCTCTCGCTCTCTCTCTATCTCGCTCGGCTCTCTCTCTTCTAACCTAATAATCTCTCTGATCTCCTCTCTATCACTCTCTCTCCTCTCTCCTGCGCCTCTCTCTCCTCTCTCCTCTAACTCTCTCGTCTATCTCTCTCTCTCTCGATCCTCTCGCTCCCTCTCTGCCTACTCTATCGCTCTCATCTCTCGTCTCATCTCTCTATCTATCTTCTCTCTATCTCCGAGCTCTCTCTATCTCTCTCTCTCTCTCTCTCGAACAGGGATCATACTCATCACTCTCTCTCTCTCTCCTCCGCGCTCTCCGCTCTCATCGCTCTCTCCTATCTCTCTCTCGCCCTCTCTCTCTCGATCTCGATCGCATTCTATTCCTCTCGCGCCTATCGCTCTCTCGACCCTTATCGCTCTCTTTCTCTACGATCGCTCTCATAGAAGGCGTCTCTCGCCGCTCTCTCTCTACCTCGCTATCTCTCTCTCTCAACGCGTCCTCGCACCTCTCTCCTGAAGTTACTCCTCTATCTCTCTCTCCTCTCGAACGCTCTCTCTCCAGCTCTCTCTCGTCTCTACCTTCTCTCGCACGCCCTATCCTCTTCTATCTCTCTCTCTATCGCTCTCTCTCGCTCTCTCTCTAACCGCTCTCTCCTCCATCTCTCTCTCCTCTCTACCTCTCTCTCTCTCGCTACACATCTCCTATCTCTCTAGCCTCTCTTTACGACTCTCTCTCGCTCGCTATCCATCTCGCGCCTCTATCTCTAGCCTCTCCCTCTCCCTCTCTCTCCATTCTCGCGTCCTCATCTCTCTCTCTCTCTCTCTCTATCTATCTAGCTATCTCTCTCTCTCCCTCTCTCTCTCTATCTTCTCTCGCTCTCATCCAGATCATCGTCTCATCTCCGCATCGCCTCGTCTCTCACTCTCTCTTCTCTCTCTCTCCTTTCTCTCTCCACTCTCTCTCATCATCTCTCTCTCTCTCCTCATCTCTCTCTCCGTCTCTCTCTCTCCTCTCTCTCTCTCTCATTAATCCACACTTGTCCTGTGTTGTGTTTTGTCAGGGCTGAAATGGAATAGCAGGGCTGAATGAACTGTCACTTTGCTCCAGTAAGATAAATATATTGACGCCTGCAGTGGTTTAGACCACATCTGTGTGTTTTCTACAGCGTCCAGATCCAGACGAATGTAAAACCTTCCTCTTCCTCTTCTTCACCGGCTCTCAGGCTCTTCCAGGCGAGTGGTCTCTGCCAGGTTCCTCCAGCAGCAGCAGAGCGGAGTCGCTCCAGCACAAGCAGCTACCTCACCTGCCTTCTCTCCAGGTAGGCTTTGTTACTTACTGACAGCCAAGTTCAGGAACGGGCTCTGAATATGAGTGACAGGCAAAGCGACCAACCACAAAGCATTGTTTCGTTTGACGAAATCTGAGACCCTCGGCTTAAAAGTGTGTATCTGATCAGTAAGTGTCTGATCTGATTAGAACAGATGTAAATAATCAGACATACAATACAAAGTAACATGAATATGTTATTGTGAGAGAAGTAGATCAGATCTTGATCCAGTTTGAAGAACAAAGTTAGGTTCCAGATTTCTCCTGGACGCCCCAGACATTGTATGAATGTGTTCAGTTCTTGATTTATCTTAATGAAGTACTGAGCAGTCAAAGCAGGTATTAGATCAGAACTGATAATAATACTGGGTTGTTTAGGAGAAGCTTGGAAAGAGTTAAATAAACACACTGACGTATGAAAAACACTACTTACTCTATTAATACTGATTAATATTTAATAATAAAGTGTAAAAGCACTACTTACTCTATTAATACTGATTAATATTTAATAATAAAGTTTAAAAGCTCTACTTACTCTATTAATACTGATTAATATTTAATAATAAAGTGTAAACGCACTACTTACTCTATTAATACTGTTTAATATTTAATAATAAAGTGTAAAAGCAGTACTTACTCTATTAATACTGATTAATATTTAATAATAAAGTGTAAACGCACTACTTACTCTATTAATACTGTTTAATATTTAATAATAAAGTGTAAAAGCACTACTTACTCTATTAATACTGATTATTATTTAATAATAAAGTGTAAAAGCACTACTTTCTCTATTAATACTGATTAATATGTAATAATAAAGTGTAAATGTACTACTTTCTCTATTTATACTGATTAATATTTAATAATAAAGTGTAAAAGCTCTGCTTACTCTATTAATACTGATTAATATGTAATAATAAAGTGTAAAAGTACTACTTACTCTATTAATACTGATTAATATTTAATAATAAAGTGTAAAAGCACTACTTACTCTCTGTGTTTACTGAGTAAATAAAAACTTCCTGTCTGGAACAAATAGATTTTTGGATATAATAATGTCCTTAAGTGATAAAACAGTTTGCGTAGTACTGTTGGTGATTATCAGGGTTACATTAGGGTTATGGTTAGTGTTAGATTAAGGTTAGGATTAGGGTTACAGTAAGGTTAGGATTAGGGTTACAGTAATTTTAGTATTAGAGTTACAGAAAGTTAGGGAAAGATTGATGTTAGGGAAAGATTAAGGTTACATCAAGATTGAGATTAGTGTAAGATTAAGATTAGGGTAAGAATAAGGTTAGGATAAGATTAAGTTCATGGTAAAATTAAGGTTAGGGTGATGGATGCAGTAAGGTTAGGATTAGGGTTACAGTGAAGTTGGAGCAAGATTGCAAGGTTGCATCAAGGTTGAGATTAGGGTAAGAATAAAGTTAGGATTAGGGTTGCAGTAAGGTCAGGATAAGATTAAGGTTAGGATTAGGGTTACAGTGAGGTTATGTAGGGTTAAGGTTAGGAATAGGGTTGCATTCAGATTAGGTAAGATTAAGATTAGGATTAGGGTTACAGTAAGGTTATGTAAAGTTAAGGTTAGGATTAGGGTTACAGTAAGGTTATGTAAGGTTAAGGTTAGGATTAGGATTACAGTGAGGTTATGTAAGATTAAGATTAGGAATAGGGTTACAGTAAGATTATGTAAGGTTAAGGTTAGGATTAGGATTACAGTAAGGTTATGTAAGATTAAGGTTAGGAATAGGGTTACAGTAAGATTATGTAATGTTAAGTTAGGAATAGGGTTATAGTAAGGTTATGTAAGGTTAAGGTTAGGATTAGGATTACAGTAAGGTTATGTAAGGTTAAGGTTAGGAATAGGGCTACAGTAAGATTATGTAATGTTAAGTTAGGAATAGGGTTATAGTAAGGTTATGTAAGGTTAAGGTTAGGATTAGGATTACAGTAAGGTTATGTAAGATTAAGGTTAGGATTAGGGTTACAGTAAGGTTATGTAAAGTTAAGGTTAGGATTAGGGTTACAGTAAGGTTATGTAAGGTTAAGGTTAGGATTAGGATTACAGTAAGGTTATGTAAGATTAAGGTTAGGAATAGGGTTACAGTAAGTTTATGTAATGTTAAATTAGGAATAGGGTTATAGTAAGGTTATGTAAGGTTAAGGTTAGGATTAGGATTACAGTAAGGTTATGTAAGGTTAAGGTTAGGATTAGGGTTACAGTAAGGTTATGTAAGGTTAAGGTTAGGAATAGGGTTGCATTCAGATTAGGTAAGATTAAGGTTAGGATTAGGGTTACAGTAAGGTTAGGATAAGATTAAGATTACATCAAGATTTAGATTAGGGCAAAATTAAGGTTAGGGTTAAGTTTAGGGCCGGGAATCAAATCCAGGCTTTTCTTTCTGTAAGGCGACAGCGCTGCACCACCACTGCTCCAAATTCTAATTAGAAGTTGTGTAATTTCAAACACCTGAATATCTGATTTGGGTACCATGTTTTGTATTCGGGGACCAAGTTTTGGATTCGGGGACCATTTTTGGATTTGGGGACCATTTTTGGACCTGGCGAGTGGACGAGGACCCCCTGACCGCACCATTTCCCTGCAATATACATCAGATGGTCTGTGGAGTTCTGTAGGTGGAACATCTAAAGCCAGGACTAGTGAGCTAAAAGAGCCGGTGTTTTCCACCGGAGTAGCACTTCCTCTGATCCTCCAACATCACATCACCCTGATATTTTCACCGGGGGGATTACCCAGGTGGTGGTCAGGGGAAACTTTAACCCACTGCACCTCTAAATAAAACATTAAACAATACCTGCTGAAAGTGGCCCCCAGCCAGAGAGGCATTAAACATTGATGTGGCTCCCGGGTCACGCTGGGAAACGCAGCTAAGCTGAATTCTGACGGATCCTCTGGGCATCAAACATGGCACTGATCGCAAACTCAGCACGGAGACAATGTGGGGGATGATCGAGTCGGTGGAGAGTAAACAAGAGGAATAATGACAGAGAAGAAAAGAGGCAGTGCTGAGTGAGGCAGCTGGATAACGAATTCTGAATAAAACCAGGCTTTCAGATCTACGTCTGAGTTTCAGACTGAGCAGAGTTGCAATTGAGTTAAGAATCTGAGTCTAAATCAAGTTGTAAGTCAGTTAATATTGAGTCTGAGTCAACTTGTACATCAGTTAATTTTCAGCATGAGTCGAGTCAGTTAATCTTCCGTCTGATTTGTGAATCAATTAATTTTCAGTCTGTGTAGAGATGTGAGTCAATTAGGGTTAAGTATAAAGAGATTCAGAATTCAGTTAGGGTTGAGTTGCAAGTCAGTTAAGACTAAATCTGAGCCTTAACTGACTCAAAACTCTATTCAGAGCGAATCATACCTGCCTTAACTGATTCAACTCTATTCAGACTGAACCTTAATTGACTCGCAAAGTTGCACAGACGGAACCTTATCTAGCTTAGTCAGTCAGGACAGAGGCTGTGTAGAGTTGTGAGTCATTTAAGGCTGAGTCTGAGCCAAATTGTGAGTCAGGTAAGATTCAGTCTGAGTCGGAGTTCAGTCGTTAATAACTTAAAGTTCAGTCTAAGTAGGGTTAAGATTCATTTAAGACTCAGTCTGAGTTTTGATTCAGTTAAGACTGAGTCAAGTTGTGACTAGGACAAGATTCAGTCCGAGTTGAGTTATTATTCAGTTAAGGCTCAGTCTGTGTAGAGCTGTGAATCAATTAAGGCTGAGTCTGAGTCGAGATGTGAGTCAAGTAAGATTCAGTCTGGCTAGAGTTATGAATCCATTAAGACTGAGTCGAGTTTTGAGTCACTTGAGTTGAGTTGGGATTCAGTTAAGACTGATTCTTAGTTGAGTTGGGATTCAGTTAAGACTGATTCTTAGTTGAGTTGGGATTCAGTTAATAATTAGAATTTTAGAATTTTTTTGAGTTGAGTTATGAGTCAGATAAGGTTGAGTCTGGTTGTGTGTCTGTTAACAGAGAGTTGAGTCACAAGTCAGTCAGGACTGAGTCTGTTGTGTCAAGTTGTGAGTCAGTTAAGACTGAATCTGAGCCGAGTTGTGAGTCAGTTAAGATTGAGTCTGAGCCAAGTTGTAAATCACTTAAGGTTCAGTTTAAGTATAGTTAAGATTCAGTTAAGACTGAGTCGAGTTGTGAGTGAGGTAAGATTCAGTCTGGGTAGAGTTTTGATTCAGTTAAGATGAGTCTGAGTTGAGTGAAACAATGTTCAGTCTGAGTCGAGTTGTGAGTCACTTAAGGTTCCGTCTGAGTCGAGTTGGAATTTAGTTAAGACTGATTCTGAGTTGAGATTCAGTTAAGACTGATTCTGAGTTGAGATTCAGTTAAGACAGATTCTGAGTTGAGATTCAGTTAAGTCTGATTCTGAGTTGAGTTAAGATTCAGTTAAGTCTGATTCTAGGTTGAGTTGGGATTCAGTTTAGAATTACAATTAGAATTTTAGAATTTTCCTGAGTTATGATTCAGTTAAGGTTGAGTCTGGTTGTGTGTCTGTTAACAGAGAGTCGAGTCACAAGTCAGTCAGTAAGCGACTCAAATCTGAGTCACTGACTCGGGCCCCTATCTCTGTTGGTGGAGTAAAAGTCAGTAAAATTTTTATAAGGTGAAGTATATGCTGAAGAATGGTTCTAGTCAGAACAGTAATGGTTCCAGTTCTGGTAAATAACTTCACGTGATAGTTTCATGTTTTCGTTCCTCTCCTCACCTCAGCCGTCAGACAGAAGCTTCATTAACCAAGAAGACGTGAGTAAAGAAACTCTCTACACTTCTGCTGTACGCTGTGTGTTCTCAGGGCCTTCAGGGAAAGACCAGTGGACGCTTTAATGTGGATAATGTGGTCTCTAGGAAAAAAGATCTATTTTTTTTACAAGCATGCTTTCCTCCCAGAGGAGACACTTCAGTCCTCTCTGCTCCATCCGACACTTTCTCAGTGTGTAAGAAGCTCCATTTCAGATGACTACAAAGCTCCTAAAAAACCGCCTCCATGATCAGCCTGACAGCTTCCACCCTCTCCATCTCGCTCCAGCTGTACCGGCATGAAAGGGAATGAGCTAATTTCACAAGGTTCGCCACACATCTTCCTTCTCTGCCGCTCTCTTCCCCGAGATTCTGATCTCTGTGTATACGCCTGACAAGAAAGGCTGAGAGGAGAGCGTTACGTGAAGTTACTGCTGGATCTTTTATTTTGTTTCTCTGAAGGCTGTATCACAGCGAGGACATGGCACTGCTCAACGTTTTGTTAAGTACTGCTGCGCCCAGTGCTTCTGCTTCACCGAGGGATCTGCATGGAGTCCCCATCTCGCGTCTGAAACCAAGACGGCTGAGCTTCAGAGCTGGATAATCTCTTGGGATTTTTCAATCTTACATAGTTGTGGACTAGCTTGCAGTACTTTCTCTTGATCTGTTTGGACTTGCAGAGTCTTACAAAGACTGTATAGACATTACAAAGCCTCCAGATCTCAACGATTCCAGAGATTAACACAGCAGTTTCTTATTTTGTCTCTACTGGGGAAAAGTCTTGAGGGCTCTTGATGAATGTATGATATGAATACAAATATAGGCCAAACAATTACGACCACCTCCCTAACACGCTGTTGGTCCTCTGATGTGTTTCTGAAACAGTTCTGACCTGATTTTTTAATCCCACCCCCACTAAAATATCTCCCACTCCCACCTTCAACGTAGACGACGGATCCTGCTCCGACCTGCAGTCCCGTACAAGTGTAAATAACAAGTTTAAATTTATTTTCTTCTCTGACTGGCCTTTCGTGGGCTTAGTTGTGATTTATCAGCCTTTCTTTAGAGTGCTGTCCACTGATGAGGCCGACTTCATCTCAGATATTCAGATATTACAGCTCCAATACTAGCTACATACAGTAGCTCTCTGCTTTAGCCTTCATAGTTTAAACAAAGGGTTAAAATAGTGACATGATTCACACATCAGGTGAATCATTAGACCCTCATATCACTGACCAGCGTCAGATAATACAGCTATGACCACCTTTCAGTAATCCATCTTCAAATCCAGCCTAAGCTCTTAGCTATTAGCTCCCTGCTTCGGCCCTTGTAGTATAAACAAAGGGTTAAAATAGAGACTTGTACATCAGGACACTCAGTAAACATGAAGCTCAGTTTGAAATATTTCAGGCTGTCTTGCTGTGACTCTAAGAGGACAGAAGATCAATAAAATCGTGGCCACATTGGAATAATCATTTATTTTACTCAATAATAATCAATAAAATCAACCAGCATTCCTGCATTTCCAGCTCACAGACAGACAGGTATCTGATCTTTGTAGAATTGTTTTTGACGCTGCATAGAACCCAATTTACCAAGCATGCAGATCATCACGTCTAGAAAAACAAAGTTGGCCACGCTTTGTATTTTGGTTGTAGGTTTTCGAGGTGAGAGTGGATGCGAATGGGTTTCCGGCGCATAATATATCCATCGCCGGGGAGAAAACACTATTCCTCGGCTGTAATGACTCTTGAAGACCCAGGTGCTCTTTGTGGGCTTGAATTTGCTTCTCTGCGGGATCAACTCAATAACGCGCCCTCGTTCTCGGAGCGCCGGCTGACATTTTCAGCTGTCCGCGGGTTTCTGAGACCTGCCTGCTGTACCTCAGACTGTAAACAGGGTCAAACAATCCAAGCATGGATCGATAACGCCGAGAGAGGTCCGGCCATGGTCAGAAAGTGCTGTATACAAGCACACCCACCCCCCCGACCCCCCTCGCCAGCCTGCTTTTCAGAGCCGCTTCCACAGAGTGACAGAGGACGGCTAAATAAGCCTCGGCAGTGCTTCGGTGGCGCCGCCAACCTGGTCGCGCCGGGCGAACATCATGAGCCTGCCTGTTTGTTTTAGACGCTCGCGCTTAAACACGCGTCAACATTGATTGGGATGCATGCGCCGCTCGCCGTCTCGTGCAGCAGCAGATGTTGCGGCAGAGAGACGATTAAACACATCAGCGTCTCTATGAAATGTGGACGAGGGGACGTCTGCTCTCTGCTCGGCTCTGTCGTAACGGCGGCAGCTGCCTTACACTTCAGAGAGACAGCAGAGATAGTTAGACCAAGAAGAAGAGGATGATAATGATGGCACATCTGATGTCCACTGTTGGCTCATGGATCAAACTGCTGCTGCTAGGCTAGTGATCGTTGCTGATCAGACTCCAGTGCAGTGTTGGCTCTTGTCTTCTTCTTATTGTTTAAATAAAAGTATTTCAGTCTTCAATGCTGGGCACACAGGGTTCTTTAAGCAGAACTTTAGAAGAACCACTTCTGGTGGCACAAAAAAGAGATGTGATTGTGGAACCTTCACATAGTGTTTTTATTATGTTCCCACACGACTGACTTTGTTGAGGTCAACAACTGCCCATCCTGTGTGGTCTGATACTGAACAACTGTCCATCCTGTGTGGTCTGATACTGAACAACTGTCCATCCTGTGTGGTCTGATACTGAACAACTGTCCATCCTGTGTGGTTTGATTCCTAACAACTGTCCATCCTGTGTGGTCTGATACTGAACAACTGTCCATCCTGTGTGGTTTGATACTGAACAACTGCCCATCCTGTGTGGTCTGATACTGAACAACTGTCCATCCTGTGTGGTTTGATACTGAACAACTGTCCATCCTGTGTGGTCTGATACTGAACAACTGTCCATCCTGTGTGGTCTGATACTGAACAACTGTCCATCCTGTGTGGTTTGATACTGAACAACTGCCCATCCTGTGTGGTCTGATACTGAACAACTGTCCATCCTGTGTGGTCTGATACTGAACAACTGTCCATCCTGTGTGGTCTGATACTGAACAACTGTCCATCCTGTGTGGTCTGATACTAAACATCTGTCCATCCTGTGTGGTCTGATACTGAACAACTGTCCATCCTGTGTGGTCTGATAATAAACAACTGTCCATCCTGTGTGGTCTGATACTAAACAACTGTCCATCCTGTGTGGTCTGATACTGAACAACTGCCCATCCTGTAGATCTGATACTGAACAACTGTCCATCCTGTGTGGTTTGATACTGAACAACTGCCCATCCTGTGTGGTCTGATACTGAACAACTGTCCATCCTGTGTGGTTTGATACTGAACAACTGCCCATCCTGTGTGGTCTGATACTGAACAACTGCCCATCCTGTAGATCTGATACTGAACAACTGTCCATCCTGTGTGGTCTGATACTGAACAACTGTCCATCCTGTAGATCTGATACTGAACAACTGTCCATCCTGTGTGGTCTGATACTAAACAACTGTCCATCCTGTGTGGTCTGATACTGAACAACTGCCCATCCTGTAGATCTGATACTGAACAACTGTCCATCCTGTAGATCTGATACTGAACAACTGTCCATCCTGTGTGGTTTGATACTGAACAACTGCCCATCCTGTGTGGTCTGATACTAAACATCTGTCCATCCTGTGTGGTCTGATACTGAACAACTGCCCATCCTGTGTGGTTTGATACTGAACAACTGTCCATCCTGTGTGGTCTGATACTGAACAACTGCCCATCCTGTAGATCTGATACTGAACTACTGTCCATCCTGTGTGGTTTGATACTGAACAACTGTCCATCCTGTGTGGTCTGATACAGACATGACAAACGTCACAAACACTGAACCCAGTTTTTATTGTGTTTGTGCTGGTTTTACTATCCGATGTGGACCAGAGGAGGATGGGTTCCCCTTTTTGGGTCTGGTTCCTCTCGCGGTTCTTCCTCTTGGTCTGAGGGAGTCCATTGTCCATGACATGTTTCCATGGTGTAAAGCACAGCTGGTGATCTCCAACCAGAAATGGTTGAGATTGATTTCCATATGACACCAACAATAAGAACATATATATATATATATATATATATATATATATATGAATTATGGCTACTTCTTGGTTTAATATAAAATAAATAAGTTGGTGGCAGTAGAGAGGTAGCTCACACCTGCCTGAAGGCCTGACCCCCTTCCCCACTCCCCTGCTGGCCGAAACTCACATTGCGCTTAATGTTCCGAGCCTGAATGCACTAGCATCATCGCTCCGAGGGTCATCATATCCGTAATCTCGGTTTGTACTTGAAGACGTGGCGCGAGGTGCCCACGCCAAAAATGATTCAATCACAGTGCCTACCCCGCACGCTGGCACCACGCGAGGTTGAGGCCCGTAGCTGTGTGCCTGCTCTCGGCGTTCAGGGTGCTGGCAGGAGTTTATTCAAGCTGAATACATTTAAAAGGGGGTTCAGTGAGCAGGTGCTTATCATCGCTGTCCTAAAAAAAACATGCATTTATGGATTTTTATTTTTCTATCATATTTGAACACAGCAGCTGTAAAAATGGCAGGGTTAATGGACCAATAGAAATGCTCCAAAATAGCTTGGAAATTATTCTGGTTCAATTGACTCACATTGAAAGTAAAGTATGATACTTGGTTTCCTTTGGAACGAAGGAGAAGCCAATATAAACATCCCACAGTCTACCAAAACTCGGAGCCTTCACTGTTCAGTGCTTCCTCAGAACTCTCCTCAGGTCTGATCTCATGTGAGGCTCAAGTTGGGCTTCCTGTTCTCCAGCTTCTTGTTGGAATTCTCTCACTCCACCTTAAACGCTACAGCAGTTACTTTCTCACGCAGTGGACCAGAGTGCCCCCTGCTGCTGGGTTTGCAACCGCCTCCAACCGAACCAACAAACTAGACTTTGCTGTGTACAAGTCTGCTCATAATAATATTATAATATATTTATTTGTTACAGTTCATTAAACTATATAGCATTTTAGCCCAGCATCATTCAAAAGCATGGCGATGTAGTGACACCCCACTGGCTCACACCGCCTACACAGAGCTCTGGAACCTACAATGAGTCTCCACATCTTCTTGGAGGCAGTGCAAGCCAGTAGATGGTTGCTACATGGAGCACTATCAAAGGTCAACTATTTCTGAGTGTGCACAGTCCTGACTAGCTCCTCGGCAGTCTTCACCGGTTTCAGCACTCAAGCCCTCCACAGAGGCTCATGGTAGGCGTGCACTCTTCTAAAATGAGCTCCTGTTGTTGTTTATGCCGCCGTTTGTTAGTTCTTTGTCGAGGTTGGGTTTTATGTGTGACCAGGGGATCACAGTCAGAGCTAGTGTCAGTGATGACCATGAGTTTGGGATTGTGCATGTGTTTTAATAGAAGAGCACCCCCATGTGGTGGAAGCCACAGTGATTATTATATGGCTTCGAATATTAGATGGAAATTTTGGGCAAATCAAAAGTCCAATGCTGAAGATTTAGGGTTATTAATTATTTCTATGTGTTTTTTACAGCAGGTGTTGTCACAAGGCAGCTTTACCGTCCAACACTCCAATGAGCATCGCCGGAAAACCTTCCTCAGAGGAGGAGGAAGAAGAACCACATCTTCCTGTGGACCACACCGAATATCAAAGCAAGTACAAATAAAATACTATAGCCAATATAATTACTGCTTGATTAAATTTTGCATACATTTTCTTTATACATAAACATATTTCAAGCAAAAAATATGGCTGCACAGTTTTCTTCATCGTTTAGATCCCATGCACTTCCTGTTTACAGATTCAGGCAATATCGTTGGTTTTTGTTTTTCCTCGTTTTGATTGGCTGAATCAAGAATGCCCTCCCTTTTTCATTGGCTCCAACACAAAACCACCCCTCTTCCGCATTGACTACAACATGATCCGTTCCTTGTTTTCACTGGTTCTGCTTTCCTGTAGTTTCTCACTTTTCCACAATAAAAGTGCCCCCTTTACAGTCAAGTTTGCAAATGTCTAGACAGCATCGTACCACAGAATTTCTCACTAAGCCTTATTTATTGATTTATTTGGCTATGTTTGAACGTCTCCTATCTGTCTAGATACCATCAGTCCACTCCGTCACTTTCAGGCGTTCGACAAATCATCACTGACTCATCGTTTACTAACTGTAGAGTTAATTTATGTTTGTTACGTTTTATTTCCAAAGTTAGTCGTAAGTGGCATGACTGACAC
The DNA here is from genome assembly GCA_021613375.1 of Megaleporinus macrocephalus. Taxonomy (NCBI): domain Eukaryota; kingdom Metazoa; phylum Chordata; class Actinopteri; order Characiformes; family Anostomidae; genus Megaleporinus; species Megaleporinus macrocephalus. The sequence continues at coordinate 35,254,791 of CM038728.1, read as the reverse complement.
TGTCCAGTCCTTCCAGAGTGAACATTTGACATGCCGGACAGAACAGCAAAGAAAAAGAGGGTCTAGCTACCACATTGGAAAGCCTTTCCAAGAGACCCAACACTTGTGGACTGGTGTGTCTCCATTGGTAATTAGCTTTAAGCTCTGTCTTCCACTTTCACCTGCAACACACTCAGGGCAAAATCAAACATGGCTACCAATTGGGAATTCACCTGATCTAAAACTGGGGCACCAAATGTTAATTTCCAACATCCATGAAAGCAACTAGTCAACATTAAGCTTAAAGCTCTTGTAGGGCCACGTTCCCAGCTTGGTAGCATTGAGATGTTAGGAATTGATCTCCAGCCAGTTCGACAAGTTGTGTGTTGAGCTAAACGTATCTTTATTTGATATTAAGCTGTTTAAAATGGTGGCCAAACCACAACAGTCAACACGATTGAAGCGAGTAGCAGTCAAGTTCCACCCAGCACAGCCAACTTCTTGTCAGCTTTAGCCTCAGGTAGGCCTGGAAATTGGACCTGCAAGACAGAACTGCAAAGAAAAAGAGTGTCCAGCTACCCACATAGGAAAGCCTTTCCAAGAGACCCAACACATGTGGACTGGTGGGTCTCCATTGTTAATTAGGTCCAAGTTCTGCCTTCCACTTTCACCTGCAAGACATTCAGCTCTTCACTCTCAACACTCAAGTGGCACTCATTAGAAGGTCCTGGGCCAAGCTCTGCAAAGCCTTGCACGGCTCACGAGCGCGCTGAACCCACGAGGACGTAAATGCAGAAGCGTTTGTGGTGAAGCGGCAGCGGTGGCGTACAAATTCCCCCGGCCCCCCAAACTCGTCGAGATTACTATAAGGCCATTAGCCCGGCTATGACGATCCTGTGCCAGTTCTGTCACCCGAAATTAGAGGAGAGCCAGTAACTTTCCCACGTTTTTGTCAGTCTTGTTTGGAGAGGGATCGGCCTGTCAATAAGCGCACCATAATAGTGTGGAAGTACTGCCAGTTCCAATAAAGCAACAGAGAGATCAACAGAATGAAAGGTGACCTTGCCGTAATTGAGATTCATCACAGGCAAGGCAGGCGGCAGAGGGGGAGAAACAAGCAGAAGAGAGAGAGCGAGAGGGTGGGGTGTTTGGGGGGGGAGGTGGGCGGAGATAGACAGAATAACACAGTACAAATATGCATTCGCAATTTTATGGGAGAACGGCCAACTGTCGCTCCATCCCGGGCTCGGAATGTCAATTTGGGCTTTAAAGCCGAGCTTTCTCTTCTGTTTTTAGCTCCATCTGTCATCTTCCCTTTCTTCCCTCCTCTTATTGCACAGGGCAGCATGTTCAGAGAGACAAATTATGCCCCCCGCCCCCGCGCTCATCACCACCCCCCCGCCGTTCAACCCGGCAGTAGAAAGGACCTGCGGCTGCAGCGCTTCTGTCTCCGCGAGAGATAACGGAGCCGAGCGTTCCGGCAGTCAGACGGAAGATTTTTTCACTTAATACGCCGAGCGCGGCCACGGCGTTCGCTCATAGTTAACATTCCGCGCGAATCAGCCTCCTGCACTGAGCCTCCGAGGCAACACACGGATCCGGCACCGAGCCGGATGTCAGGCCATGAATGAGGCTCAGTGGGGCTTGGCACACGCGCCGCTAGATTATATTGCCTTTTCAGCGCAGCACAATGGCCAGGTTTGGGTTTCAGCTGTAGCCCAGAGAAGGGCCAAATGAAGGCCTCACTCGTGGGGTCCCCAGACGTAAGCCGATGCCACCTCGCACAATAGCCTCGCTGAGACCATTCTGTGAAGCAGACCAAGGCCCACCTGGACACGCTCAGATAAATGAATCAAAAGAGGTAACGTTCAGAGTGAAAGGCAGATCAGCGACTAGTCAACGTTGAGCTTGAAGCTTCATCTCTGAGCGGTTCTTGTAGCTTCCCGGTTTGGTAGCTTTACGAGGGAGTCGACAAGTGGTGGGTTTAGCAAAACTTATTTGTATTTGATATTAAGCTGTTGGCAAACCACAACAGTCAACACTACTGAACTTGGTAGCAGTCATGTTCCACCCAGCACAGCCAACTCACTGTCAGCTTTAGCCTCGAGGAGGCCTCAACATTTCCAAAACACCCAACACCTGTGGACTGGTGTGTCTCTGTTGTTAATTAGGTCCAAGCTTTGCCTTCCACTTTTACCTGCAAAACACTCAGGACAAAGCCAAACATGGCCACCAATTGGGATTCTGTCCAAACTAAACCGGAGCACCAAATAATAAAAAAAACGAATCTTTATTTGATATTAAGCTGTTTAAAATGGTTGGCAAATCACAAAAATCATCACTGCTGAAGTGGGTTGCAGTCGAGTTCCACCCAGCACAGCCAACTTCTTGTCAGTTTAGCCTCAGGGAGGCCTGGAAATTGGACCTCCACATTGGAAAACCTATCCAAGAGACCCAACACCTGTGGACTGGTGTGTCTCCATTGTTATTTGGACCATGGTCCACCTTTTACTTTCACCTGCAAGACACTCGGGGCAAAGCCAACCATGGCTACCAATTGGGAATTCACCTAAACTAAAACTGGGGCACCAAATGTTAATTTCCACCAGCCATGACAGCAACTACTCAACATTAAGCTTAAAGCTTCATCGCTGAGCAGTTGAAAAGTTCTTGTAGGACCACCTTCCCAGCTTAGTAGTATTGTGTTGTTAGGAATTGATCTCCAGCCAGTTTCACAAGTCGTATGTTGAGTTAAACGTATCTTTATTTGATATGAAGCTGTTTAAAATGGTTGGCAAACCACAAAAATCATCACTGCTGAAGTGGGTTGCAGTCGAGTTCCACCCAGCACAGCCAACTTCTTGTCAGTTTAGCCTCAGGGAGGCCTGGAAATTGGACCTCCACATTGGAAAACCTATCCAAGAGACCCAACACCTGTGGACTGGTGTGTCTCCATTGTTATTTGGACCATGGTCCACCTTTTACTTTCACCTGCAAGACACTCGGGGCAAAGCCAACCATGGCTACCAATTGGGAATTCACCTAAACTAAAACTGGGGCACCAAATGTTAATTTCCACCAGCCATGACAGCAACTACTCAACATTAAGCTTAAAGCTTCATCGCTGAGCAGTTGAAAAGTTCTTGTAGGACCACCTTCCCAGCTTAGTAGTATTGTGTTGTTAGGAATTGATCTCCAGCCAGTTTCACAAGTCGTATGTTGAGTTAAACGTATCTTTATTTGATATGAAGCTGTTTAAAATGGTTGGCAAACCACAAAAATCATCACTGCTGAAGTGGGTAGCAGTCGAGTTCCACCCAGCACAGCCAACTTCTTGTCAGCTTTAGCCTCAGGTAGGCCTGAAAACTGTACCTGCAAGACAGAACGGCATAGAAAAAGTGGGTCCAGCTACCCACATTGGAAAACCTATCCAAAAGACCAAACACCTGTGGACTGATATGTCTCCATTGTTAATTAGCTCCATGCTCCATCTCCCACTTCCACCTGCAACACACTCAGGGCAAAATCAAACTTGGCTACCAATTGCTACCTGAACTAAAACTGGGGCACCAAATGTTAATTTCCACCAGCCATGACAGTGAAGCACCTCTAGCATGTCAGTCAAGAGCCGGCTGCCGGTAATCGAACATCACAATTAGGACTGAAAGTTGTTTACTTTCCAAATAAAAGACATACAGGATATCTGTTTTTCTCATGCAAGGCCTAATTGCCTCTCTTTAAAATCAATTAAGTATTATCAAAGCATTTAATGACTAGAAAGCGAGGGGATTTGGTGAAACCAAAAAGGAGTAATTATTTTTACTCACTTCTCAAGGTGACAGTAATTGCTTCGATCAAATGGAACGAGAAAAAAAAAAGGTGTAATTGGCGAGCACTTCATTAGAGATTACGGTGTGGACATGATTGTAAAAGACAAGACAATTAAAAGGTCCATTATTCAATCAGATTCTCCGGCAGTAACCGGCGCCGGGTCCTCTTCGCGGGATTGTAAACGGAGCGCTCGGGGGCTAACCCGCTGTTTAACTGCAGTAAACACAGAAACAGGCTCGACAGACACAAAGTTCAGCTGACGATGAGGTTATTACAGCCCAGACTGTTACAGGGGTGGACGTCTAGCTCCGCCGAGACTCTTCTGTCTCCATAACCTTATAGTGGTGCTGGAGTTTCTGAACCCTGTAGAATTTTCTAGGTTTCTGTATGAATCTGATCTGAAACATAATCAGATCTTCACACAAATTAAACAAACGAGACACAAATATTACACATGGATATTTATTTATTGATGAAGACTATCCAGTATTAATACCGGTGAAGGTAAAAGTCTAAGAACCTCCAGGACTATCAGTTAATCAGGTGTTCAGTCAGTGGGATGATGATGAGGTCAGTCCTGGTTTATTTAAAGAACTGAGATTAAAGTCAAAGTCTGAGGAACCTCAGTACACCAGCTGTTGATGTTCCTCAGGCTGGAAAAGGTTACAGAACCATCTCTAAAGAGTTTGGACTCAACAGTCAAAATTTATGACCCTCGTTTTCCCACGGGGGAGTGGTCAACCAACAAAGATCACTCCAAGAATAAAGAGTGTAACAGTCTGGAGAACTTCTAATGCCAATGTTCAGGAGTCCCAACATCAGGAGAACACTGACCAACACTGCTGTAAATGGCAGGACTGAAACGAGAAGCTCACTGCTCTCCAAAACAAACACTGCTGCTGAAACATGGTGGTGGTAGTATCAGGTAGTATCAGGTTCAGTCCTGTTTGAATGAGGAAACTTCACACACATCAGCCTCCACATGTAGCTGATCCACCAAGACGTGCTAGTCTGAAGTTTACTTCTTTAGTTTAGTGGGACATTATTAGAATTAGAATTATAACTATTTTCCACTACTGGACCTCTGCATTTAACCCACCCATTCAGTGAAACACCCTCATATACACACACCAGTGAACATAAACACTAGGGGGCAGTGAGACACCTACATACACACACACACACACACACACACACACTAGTGAACATAAACACTAGGGGGCAGTGAGACACCCACATACACACACACACTGGTGAACATAAACACTAGGGGGCGGTGAAACCCCTACATACACACACACACACACATACTAGTGAACATAAACACTAGGGGGCAGTAAGACACTCACATACACACACACACTGGTGAACATAAACACTAGGGGGCGGTGAAACCCCTACATACACACAGACACACACATAATAGTGAACATAAACACTAGGGGGCAGTGAGACACTCACATACACACACACACTGGTGAACATAAACACCAGGGGGCAGTAAAACACCTACATACACACACATTAGTGAACATACACACTAGGGGGCAGTGAGACACCCACATACACACACACTAGTGAACATAAACACTAGGGAGCAGTGAGACACCCACATACACACACACAGTAGAGAACATAAACACTAGGGGGCAGTGAGACACCTACATACACACACACTAGGGAACATACACACTAGGGGGCAGTGAAACACCTACATACACACACACACACTAGGGGGCAGTGAAACACCCACATATACACACACTACGTCGCAGTGAGACATACACACAAACAATAGTGAACACACACTTGATGGCAGTGAAACACCCACATACACACACACACACACACTAGTGAACATACACACTAGGGGGCAGTGAGACATAAACACAAACACTAGTAAACACACACTTGATGTCAGTGAAACACCCACATACACACACTACGTGGCAGTGAAACACCCACATACACACACTACGTGGCAGTGAGACATACACACAAACTCTAGTGAACACACACTTGATGGCAGTGAAACACCCACATACACACACACTAGTGAAGTTACACACTAGGGGGCAGTGAAACACCCACATATACACACACTACGTGGCAGTGAGACATACACACAAACACTAGTGAACACACACTTGATGGCAGTGAAACACCCCCATACACACACTACGTGCCAGTGAAACACCCACATACACACACACTAGTGAAGATACACACTAGGGGGCAGTGAAACACCCACACACTAGTGAACATACACACTAGGGGGCAGTGAGACACCTACATACACACACACTAGTGAACATACACACTAGGGGGCAGTGAGACACCTACATACACACACACTAGTGAACATACACACTAGGGGGCAGTGAGACACCAACATACACACACACTAGTGAACATACACACTAGGGGGCAATGAAACACCCACATATACACACACTAGTAAACATACACACTAGGGGGCAGTGAGACACCCACATACACACACACTAGTGAACATACACACTAGGGGGCAATGAAACACCCACATATACACACACTAGTAAACATACACACTAGGGGGCAGTGAAACACCCACATATACACACACCTGTGAACATACACACTAGGGGGCAGTGAGCACATTTGCCTGGAGTGGTGGGCTGCCCTATTCACAGTACCCAGAGAGCAGTTGGATTTTAGATGTCCTGCTCAAGGGCACTTCAGTCGAGTCCTGTTGGTCCTGAGGATTGAACCAGCGACCTTCTGTTCACAAGACCGGATCCATAACCTTCAGCGCCCGACCACCCACATATTAGCACTGTGGTAATTAGCATGTTGCTAACTAAGTCAGCGCATGCTTATCCCAGCTAACTGAGAGTTTAGTCGGTGATCTCTAACAGACTCACTCTGCTGGTGTCTGACATGGACATAAACAGTAGCGGTCATCTTGTTGTCGAGTCAGAAGGAGGACAGGATAAAGCGGCCGGCGGTCCGGACGGCAGCCCGCTGTGATAAAAAGGGCAGGAAGAGCGTCTGCAGCAGAATCACAAGCAGAATGAGTGAAATAAATGGAGACAAACGCAGCGACGCATCCCCACCAACGAGAGGAAACTCAGCCTGACACCTCAGAGAAATCCTCCCCACAACACAGCCAGACTTCTCTCTGTCCAATCAAATCCCTTCAGTCGTCAGGTTTTAAAGAACGGCTCAATAGAAATAGAGGAACAATGAAATGACCACCTTCACCAAATTTCTTATGAATGTTTTCTTGTTTTCTTCCTGTTACAGACCTTTTCAGAGACGACCGTGTTCGTCATAACAGTGACGCTGCACGACGTTATAGAAGTTCTGGATTTCAAACGCTTTACAACAAAAGTATCAGATTTATTTATGACATAACACTTTTATTCTAAATATTTAACAATGTCTGCTGGGTAGATGAGGTCAGATGGTTTCAGGTCTGAACTGGACTGTGGTGTGAAGGAGTGAGTGTTAGTTACTAATCTAGCTTAAAGAAAACCATGTACATTGTGTTGTTGATGTTGTTTCAGTGAAAGGCAGTGAAAGACTGATATTAGTATAAACAGCTTCACAAACATAAACAAGGAGAATAGTTAGTGAAGCAGCGTGTGGACCAACACAGCTACCCAAAGACCCCCGCTCTGCTCTCCTCACTTCAGTCTGGATGAGTTTGAGTGGTTCAGTAGACCACCACTGGTGAGAGACTTGACGGAGGCTGTTGGTTTTAAGTTTAGACTAAAACACAATGCAGTGCCACAGTTTCCACACACAGGAAGTCCAGAAGCTCCAGATTATGGAGAACCACGAGAAGAACCGTGAACATGAACATGCGCTGGACTCTCTCCTGAGAACGTTTAGCGTTAGCGTCAGCTGCTTCTCCTCGTTTGAGGATCCTGAAGGTGAAAGTAGAGTCTTAGTAGTGAACATACTAGTTCACTAATAAAGGAGTGTGAAGCTCAGAGACACTCCCGTTCAGTGTATCTAGCTGTTTACTGAGCGTGAATGTTTCCTGCTAGAAAGCGGAGCTCCTTTAACAGACACTCTCCTTCTCCGTCAACACCAACACACAGTTTCACAACAACTCCAGCACTGCGTCACTCTCTCCTCCACCCTCTCTGTTCACCATTTACACTAACGTGGTGTGTGATGTCACCGCTGATGTCAGAAATGTTGAGTTCTAGTTCAAACTGTAAAGACTGAACAGTAGCATGTTTAGTAGCTAGCTGTGCTCGAGCGTGACGGCCGGTTACTGCAACCATTTGTCGTCACTACCCGCTGATCACGTCAGTAGATACAACAATGGAGACCAACGTGCAGCGGATTTTACACAAAATCTAATAAATCTGATACTTTTAGTGATTTTTAACAACCTGTCCTAATAATTAAGAGTCATTTACATCATATTAAGGCTTACAAGTGTTACCAGCCAGGGGTCTTTAAATAACTACTACAGAAGGTTGAGGTAAAGATTCTTCAAATTTTATAGAACCCTACATCCAAAGGGTCGCACTTTAAAATGTGAAAAACCTTTATTTTTTAATTAAGGAACATTCTAGACCAGGTAAAACATTCTAGAATGGTCTAAAGAACTACTCCATCATGTAAAGGTTCATAACCAACTAAACCGGATTTCCTAGAACCCCATGTTCCAAAGGGTGGAGACCATGGTTTAAAGACCATTCCTGTAAAGATGTGTAAATATGAAGAACCTTTTCAAAGTTTAAAGAACATTCCATACCAGGTAAGAATTCTAGAGCAGTACATCCAATAGGTGTGTCTTTAAATAAGATGCACTAGTGTTGAGAACCTTTTTAAAATTTAAAGAACTTGCTTATAATGTTCTATACCAGGTGACACTTTTTTAGAACAGTACATCAAATTAAATGGTCTTTAAATAAAATGTGGCGTGAAGAACCTTTTCAAACTAAACAGGATTTCCTAGAACCCTGCGGCGAAAGGATGGCTCTTTAAAGACCATTCCTGTAAAGATGTGTAAATGTGAAGACACTTTACAAAGTTTAAAGAATGTTCTATACCTTGTAAGAAGTTCTAGAACAGTACATTCAATAGGTGGTATTTTAAATAAAATGTACTAGAGTTAAGAACCTTTACAAGGTTTAAAGAACTACCACATCATGTAAAGGTTATTTAACAACTTTTCCTAGAAGCCTACATCCAAAGGGAGGCCTATTTAAAGAACCAGTCATTTAAATGTAAAGAACCTTTTCAAAGTTTAAGAACCACCACATAGTGTAAAGGTTCTTTATCAACTTTTCAAAGTTTAAAGAACATTCTGACCCTGGTGAGAAGTTCTAGAGCAGTACATCCAATAGATATAAATAAAATGTACAAGTGTTAAAATCCTTTTCAAGGTTTAAAGAACTTGCTTATAAATGTTCTAGAACATTTTTAGAACAGTATGTCAAATTAAATGGTCTTTAAATAAAATTTGTTGGCGTGAAGAACCTTTTTAAAAATTTAAAGAACCACCACATCATGTAAATATTCTTTACCAACTAATCATTTTTCCCTGAACCCTGTGACCGAAGGTGTGGCTCTTTGAAGAACTATTCCTTTAGATGTAAAGAACCTTTTCAAAGTTTAAAGAACCACCACATCATGCAAAGGTTATTTAACAACATTGCCTAGAACCCTACATCTAAAAGGTGTTTTTTTAAAGAACAAGTCCTGTAAATGTAAAGAACCTTTTCAAAGTTTAAGAACCACCACATAGTGTAAAGGTTCTTTATCAACTAAGCAGTTTTTCCAAAGTGTGGCTCTATAAGGACGATTCCTGTGAAGATGTGTAAATGTGAAGAGTTTGAAGAACTTTGAAGCACATAACGTGCAGGTAAGCAGTTCTAGAACCGTGCATCCAATGTGTGGTTCTTTAAATCAAATGTACTAGAGTTAAGAACCTTTTTAAAGTTTAATGAACTTGCTTATAATGTTCTATAGCAAGTAAAACATTTTTAGAACAGTACATCAAATTAAATATGCTATTAAGAAGTTTAAAGAACTACCACATAATGTGAAGGTTCTTTACCAACTAAAGCTTTGTTCCTAGAACCCTATATCCGAAGAAGGATTCTGGAAAAGAGTTCAAATCAAAGTTTATAGCAACTTTACATCATTCAGACCTTGTATACCAATAAAGGCTTTTCTTAGAACCGCACATCCAAGCCAAGAACCGTAGAGGAACCTTTACCTTCATGAGTGTGGGCTCTCAAGAACGACCTCACACCAGAAATAAACACATTACATGCGCTCAGGAACCTAAAAGCATCAAAACAAGGTCAGACAGCCACCATATCACCTACATCTCTCTCTCTCTCTCTCTCTCTCTCCCTCGCTCTCCCTCTTCCCGGTTCTCTCTATCAGCGATCTGCCCGGCGCTAATGGATGGATGTGGTGGTGCGCTCCCCCAGGTGTGCGGATGAGGGGTAATCTTCCTCAGGTGTCTCTAATTACCCATCATTTAGTATTTATGTCCGCAGGCATTCATCACTCTCCGCTCCGAGAGACGGACCCGGATTATGTTCCCCAAAAGCTGGAGAGACGGGACGGAAGCTTTTGGCGGTTCTGATACGGAATACCTGGCGAGAGCTTACACGACACTTAACACCTCACGCCGGTGGACCATAGTGATGCTGCACGCTGGAAGACCCATCAGGACCGACTGGTTTAACTGGAGAGGCTGCAGGGACGTCACCGACTGACGGAGCTGCTTGTAAGTTTGTGGAGTTTTTATAATTTTTTATGTTTTTAATAATTCTTTTTTATATTTTTGTGGAATTCTACATTAATGTGGTCAGATCTACATTCAGCTGATTACAGTCAACACAAAGATCCCAAGAAGCTGATTATTAAAAATTAATCTGATATTAAATATGTTTGTTGGTAAAAGTATGTGAAGCTCTGTTTTCAGAAACAGTTTTTGTGCAAACAGTTCCAGTTGATCAGCTCTGCACACTGACTAGCAGAACCGCATCAATGTGGTTGTGTTGGTGGGCTTTATTTTATGAGCGCAACACCGCAATCCCAACACCAAGAGCCTAACGCCATGAGCCCAATGGCAAGAGCCCAACGCCATGAGCCCAACGCCGTGAGCCCAGTGCCAAGAGCATGAGCCCAATGCCTTAAGCCCAACACCAAGAGCCCAATACTATGAGCATAAGCCCAACACCATGAGCCCAACACTATGAGCATGAGCCCAATGCCATGAGCCCGACGCAGTGAGCCCAAGAGCATGAGCCCAACACCAAGAGCATGAGCCCAACACCAAGAGCATTAGCCCAACACCATGAGCCTGATACTAAATGTGAGCATGAGTCCAACACCACAAGTCCATCAAAACAAGCCTAACACTAAATATCCAACACCACAAGTCCAACACTACAACACTGCAATGCCAACACCATGAGCATGAGCCCAACACCATGAGCCCAACACCAAGAGCATGAGTCCAACACCGCAATCCCAACAACATGAGCCCAACACTGCAATCCCAACACTATGAGCCCAACACCGCAATCCCAACACTGCAATTCAAACACCATAAGCCCAACACCGCAATCCCAACACTATGAGCCCAACACCGCAATCCCAACACTATGAGCCCAACACTGCAATCCCAACACCATGATCATGAGCCCAATACGGCAATCCCAACACCAAGAGCATGAACCCAACGCCATGAACCAAACACCGCAATCTCAACACCATGAGCCTGACACTAAATATCCAACACCACGAGTCCAACAAAACAAGCCTAACACTAAATATCCACCACAACACTGCATTGCCAAAACCATGAGCCCAACATTATGAGCATGAACCCAACGCAACGAGCCCAACACCACAAGCTCAACACCATGAGCCCAACACTTTTCATCCCTTCTCAACATTTCTATTGACCTATGCTTTAGGGTTTGACCCCTCCAGTAGAATGTCTTGATACAATCCAAAATCCACGCAGTCCTAGAATTCATAGCATCATTAATAATAATGAGCTGTTCTGTTCCAGTAGCACCAAACAGCACCAGACTGTGATGCTGCCGCCGCCATGTTTCAAAGTAGGGATGAGATTCTTACGCTGTAGAGAGTAAGACTGCCGACTGAAGGATACTGACAGTAGCCAGACCAGTAGATGCTTTGATGTTACCCCGGGGCTCTTAGTGATCTAAGTTTAGGTCTTGGAGTCATGTTGGTTGGATGACCACTCCAGGGAAGGGCTACAGTGATGTTGAATCTCCCCCATTTGTACTGCATCTGCCTGACAGTGGATCAGTTTAGCCAAACAGAAGGAAGTTTGGAACCACTTTCAGCCCAATAAGCACCAGTAAATCATTTCCTGAAGTCTTCAGACATCTGATTTGATTGAGATATGACGTTCAGTAAAAGATGTGCAGTAAAGACCATAGAGGTTGATCAGGCTGATGCCCTAAACTAACCTGATCACTCTGCAAGTTCACATACTTTTTCCAACAAAGACATTTATTGTTAAATCACTTTGTTTAATACTTTAAACTCTATGACTGTGTTATTTGTTTACTGCGTTCTCTTTATCTGTTGTTATGAGTTAAATGTAGATCTGATCATATGTTATGGCTTTTTTAATGATAAAGTGTTCACAAACTTTCAAACAGCACTATAAAAGCTCTTCTTTAGCCCTAGAGGTGGAGAATTATCAATATTGTGTTGATAAATGACAATCCTGTACTTATATATTTATTTGTGTAGCTAGTTTGATAATCAATATACATTTAATTATCATTTACATTATTATTATTCTATGTAAATGAAAAATGTAGGTAACTTTGTATTTGTATAACTATGTCATTACATAATCAGTCAATTAAAACAGTGTAGTTAACTGAGTAATTACATAATGACATAATCACATGATACAGGTGGCTATGTACTTGCAAAGTGCCATAACAGCAATGTAGTTAAATGCATGATTACACAACCACTTAGCCATGTAATTACATTAACACATAATTATATACTGTCGTTAAATATGTTATTACATAACCACATGATGTAGGTAAATATGTTATTGCAAAATATAATACTAAGTGTCGTTAAAAGTATAATTACATATTACTCAATTACACATAATTGTAATTGTAATGTAGTTGACAGCAAAATAACTTACAAAATACAAAATAATTTACAATCACTTAATATTCTTAACCATGTTATTACATTAACACTCAATTACATATTTGAGTTAAATATGTTATTACATAATCCCATGCAAATAGTATAACAGACTGATCATTGGTAATAACCTGTATCAGACTTTGAAGGTCAGTGCAGCCATTACTGATACTTATAATAACACATCCATAATGCAGCTGTAATAATAATAATAATAATAATAATAATAATAATAATAATAATAATAATAATACAAGAGAAAAATAAAACACATGTTTAATGTAAGTCTATAGAACCAGACTTGACACACTGTAAAGAACAACAAATTGGTTTGTATTGTTTTTGTATGTGTTGTTAATGTGTAACTACGCAGTTATGAGTGATGATAAAGTGGATCAGGATGAAAAATGATATTTAAAAAATAGACAAAGTTTCAAAACTTTATAAAAACTGTATTTAATGTGTTCTTTGACTTGAAACCTTCAAGGACTACAAATTACGCTTGACACCGCTGTCCTATCACTGTTACAATTATGACTTAATTGTTTATTAATAGCATCAAACAGCCATTCTGATTGGCCAACTGCACTCTGAACCCTCCACGCTTTCATAATTGATTAAAGTACTTTTAAATTTGTGTTAATTTAATCACTCGTTCCAATTTCATTCGCTGTTATGAGACTGTTTTAAATGATTCCCTCTAATTGGTATCAGCTGTTGGGAGCGTGTTTATGGCTGAACCTGGTGGCGTTTGATATTCAGTTCCAGGCTGATGGGCTGATCCACACATGTGAAAGGATTTATTCAATAGAAATTAAATTCAAATTCAATATACTATTTAATATAGTTACTTGTTGGAAGGGCGCTGTGGTGCAGATGAGAGGTGAACTATACGGCTGCAGGGAATAATCACCAACTGTAGATTGCCTGGAAGAACAGAACAGGTGAATCACAGCTGGTCCCCGTTAAGAAGACAATTAATGAGCATCTTTATCTGAACTTCTTTCTTCTCTTAGTCTTATTTTTTTCAATACCTAATTACTTTCAGACGAGAAGAGCCTTGAAGTTGAAAGGCCTCTATATTTAACATACTGTATATATGTTTAAGCACTTGGAGACATTATTATATATAAAAGCTATTATTTTCAGACAGGAAGCTTTTATTTACTCAGTGAACACTTTATTATTAAATATTAATCAGTATTTATAGAGTAAGTAGAGCTTTTCCATACGTCAGTGTCTTTATTTAACCCTTTCCAAGCTTCTCCTAAACAACCCAGTATTATTATCAGTTCTCATCTAATACCTGCTTTGACTGCTCAGTACTTCATTAAGCTAAATCAAGATTTGCTGCTGAAGGAACTGAATACATTCATACAATGTCTGGGGCGTCCAGGAGAAATCTGGAACCTAACTTTGTTCTTCAAACTGGATCAAGATCTGATCTACTTCTCTCACAATAACATATTCATGTTACTTTGTATTGTATGTCTGATTATTTACATCTGTTCTAATCAGATCTGCTCTTCTTACTGGTGAACACACACTTACTGATCAGATAAATACAGCTCAAGTGCCTTCTGCACAGTATGTACTGGAAATTATTTATATTTATTTTATATGTATATTTAAACTGTTTTCAAAAGCAACACATACCTGTTAAAACCCAGAATATGCTTATAACACACTCTTGTTGATTTTCCACGCCGTAATTTCTCTTCTTTCCTCTGCACATCATTTTCAACCATATTGTTTGAACTGAGCAGCCGGCAAGAAGGGAACAGCTCTTCATCCAGAGCTGCAATTACATGCTTTACTAGACATGCAGTTCTGAAGTCTCGTGTCAACAAGTGAACTACATAATTAACTTAATATATTGAGTCTGGAGTCGCTGTGTTGAAGTGTTTATGCAAAACGAATCAGAATTAGACTCAGAATGTTCTTTTTGTATTAATTCAAAACAACTTCCTGTTTGTGTAAATCTTTCAATTTTATAGAATGTTAATTTCTACCTGAACATGTACAACTATGACCACCGAACAACAACTCATCTCTATTACTTAGTATTACTGACCACATCACAAAACATCCTTGTGCTGTTAATAACCTAATGAGAAACTGTAACTCAGTTTATATACAATACCTACATTTAGAGTTATACATTCAACCTAATGTGAAACTGTAACTCAGTTTATATACAATACCTACATTTAGAGTTATACATTCAACCTAATGAGAAACTGTAACTCAGTTTATATACAATACCTACATTTAGAGTTATACATTCAACCTAATGTGAAACTGTAACTCAGTTTGTATACAATACCTACATTTAGAGTTATACATTCAACCTAATGAGAATCTGTACTCAGTTTGTATACAATATCTACATTTAGAGTTATACATTCAACCTAATATGAAACTGTAACTCAGTTTATATACAATACCTACATTTAGAGTTATACATTCAACCTAATGAGAAACTGTAGACTCAGTTTATATACAATACCTACATTTAGAGATATACATTCAACCTAATGAGAAACTGTAACTCAGTTTATATACAATACCTACATTTAGAGTTATACATTCAACCTAATGAGAAACTGTAGACTAAGACTTTGTGTTTTCTGTGAAGTTTTGTTACTTGTTTGTTGTTTTAAGCTAAATTTTCCTATAGAATGAGGCGTAAACAGCCTGTAAAGGGTTAAACTGTGTGTTCAGATACCAAAGGTTGTTCTTATTTATGAGGATTACGGTCTGTGGAATACAAAAGAAGGCATAAACAGAAGAGAAACAAACCATGATAGACTCCCGGCTGTGGTCAGTTTGCTGTCCAGCAGGGTTTAGGTGCTAAAATCCAGCCGCAGTTTCAGCCCCCATCGGTTTAAAGCTCTGGGAGGCGCCGCCCCGTCAGTGCTGATAACACCCGGGTGCATGGAGAGATGAATAAAGCTCTGAGCCGGTTTTGGAGCTCATGAGGAGACAAAAGCGACGCACACACAGGACATGCTGTCTCTTGTGCTGAATGTTTGTTGCTTGGAGAACATATGAAGGACCAGAGCCTGCGTGAATCAGAACGTCCACACATTGCTGTTTTATTTTCCGCTTCCTCCGAGCATGTTTTGTTAGATGTGGTTAATTACATTCTTGCCAGGAGGCGAGATCACATGAGGATTCCCCTGAGCTCTCCTCCCACTGACGTCTAAAACCCATCTGAGCCTCGCAGCACCAACTTACTCGACTTTTACTCTCTCCTGCCCACCATAATTCCCTCTCCGGCGAGCGGCGCGTCAGCGACATGACAAATCCACGCCACTGAACGCCGCAGATAACCAGCTTTGTGTTATCACCTTGCCCCTATATGACAGAGCGTCCATATCAACCAACTCTTGATCTCGCTAAAGCCTAACCTGCATTTGACTTCGACATGTATGAATGAGTAACTTCTAATGCGTAACTGTACGACTGCAAAATCCACATCTTCCCCACTGTACGCGAGCTCGGGAGAGAAAACGAGTGAAGAGAAATGGATTTTTAAGCTGTCATTAAGATTCTGGATGGAAAAGAGTAGAACATCTTCAAGAAAGTAGTGATTTTCTAATACAATTACAGAGAAATATACTGTAGACTCAGTTTACATATCACAATACTTACATTTAGACTTATACATTCAACCTAATGAGAAACTGTAACTCCGTTTATATACAATACCTACATTTAGAGTTATACATTCAACCTAATGAAAAATTTGTAACTCTGTTTATAAACAGTACTTACATTTAGACTTATACATTTAACCTAATGAGAAAATGTAACTCAGTTTATAAACAATACCTACATATAGAGTTATACATTCAACCTAATGAGAAACTGTAACTCAGTTTATATATCACAATACCAACATTTAGACTTAATGAGAAACTGTAACTCAACATATATACAATATCTACATTTAGAATTATACATTCAACCTAATGAGAAACTGTAACTCAGTTTATATATCACAATACCAACATTTAGACTTAATGAGAAACTGTAACTCAACATATATACAATATCTACATTTAGAGTTATACATTCAACCTAATGAGAAACTGTAACTCAGTTTATATACAATACCTACATTTAGAGTTATACATTCAACCTAATGAGAAACTGTGACTCAGTTTATATACAATACCTACATTTAGAGTTATACACTCAACCTAATGAGAAACTGTAACTCAGTTTATATACAATACCTACATTTAGAGTTATACATTCAACCTAATGAGAAACTGTAACTCAGTTTATATACAATACCTACATTTAGAGTTATACATTCAACCTAATGAGAAACTGTAACTCAGTTTATATACAATACCTACATTTAGAGTTATACATTCAACCTAATGAGAAACTGTAACTCAGTTTATATACAATACCTACATTTAGAGTTATACATTCAACCTAATGAGAAACTGTACTCAGTTTATATACAATACCTACATTTAGAGTTATACATTCAACCTAATGAGAAACTGCACTTAGTTTTTTATAACAATATCTAGATAGATAGACAGACAGAATAACAGATAGACAGAGAGACTAATAGATAAATAAATAGAAAGACAGAATATTTCCTGTATATTTTTAGAAGGCTATTGTTGCCTCTGAGCCTCTGGTCTGTCGTGTATTGATCACTGAGGGTCAGATTATTGATTTTTCATTGAAAAAGCAAAAGTAGAATATTCTTCCAAATATATTCATCCTTCATAATATCCGCACCAGCATGCTGGTCTGTTTCTCTCTGCCAGGCTGGTGTTATTACCACCTGCTGCCTCTCCCACCAGCGAGCTCCCAGACACCATCATCTCCTCACTGGGGGAAGAATAGAGCTCTTTCAGGTTTCTGTTCAGGCAGATGGTCACTGTTTCCAGCTCCGCCAGCCTGTCTGCCCGGAGCGGCGCAACATAACAATACAATACAGTAAACCTTCAGCAATATGCCACCATGTTTACTGCAGCATCTCTAACGCCCGGATTCCATCAGTAGCATTCGAGTAGTGATCAGATATTGTACATTATTTATAAAAATTGATATTCACTGTCCAGGAGATTCTTCTCAGGTGATTATATAGAAGATAATCCAGTTTCAAGAGAAAGTCAAAGTAAAATAAGTAAAAAAAAGAGTGAAAGCTGGTTCTTTATAAACATATAAAGAATAAATGAAAGTTTTCTTTCCTTCTATGAAGTTTCTGTTTTGAAGAGGGGAAAATATCAGTTTTCTATATAGAAGTTGGTTTGTGATATCCTGGAAAATGTGTTAGTTCCACATGAGAATAAGGCTAATTTTATAAAACATTTATGTATGGTTTACTAGTCATTGCTATTTAGATTATAAACATTTATAAACTCATAAATAAACACTTACACCACATGAATAAGTAGTTAGATGTTGCAATAACAGAGAAGCCATCTTTAGTTTAAATTCATGAACCTATAAACCCTTTAAACCATTTAGATTTATTCAGAAGCTGAGACAATGTGTTATGTAACTTTTATATACACGTTTATACGTTTATATACAATACCTACATTTAGAGTTATACATTCAACCTAATGCGAAACTGTACTCAGTTTATATACAGTACCTACATTTAGAGTTATACATTCAACCTAATGAGAAACTGTAACTCAGTTTATATACAATACCTACATTTAGAGTTATACATTCAACCTAATGAGAAACTGTAACTCAGTTTATATACAATACCTACATTTAGTCATACATTCAACCTAATGAGAAACTGTTACTCAGTTTATATACAATACCTACATTTAGAGTTATACACTCAACCTAATGAGAAACTGTAACTCAGTTTGTATACAATACCTACATTTAGAGTTATACATTCAAGCTATTAGAGCAATATTAAAATACTTATCAAAGCTAGTGGTCATTTCTGGTACTGTAGGACATGCAGAGCTGACCAGTCTGCTGGTGTTCGGTGTCTCGGAGTGGTTAAGTGTTCCGGTGCGCGCGGTGTTGGTGGTGCTCGCGGATCTTGGGCTGACCTTTTCAGTGTGATTTTATGCAATAATTACCTCGTTTCAGAGGCCGTTGTGCTGCTCTAATGATACAACTCCTAGTCTTGTTTCTCTTTAATTGGAGGACTCTGCACTGCACAGTAATCAAAATGCAGATGCGGCAGTGTCAGAATGACCTGGCCTAAAAAATAAAGCAGTATAAAATAATAGGACTGAGTAAGGCTAAGTGGTGAACAGCGCTGCTAGCTTTGCCTTTACTTTGTGCTAACAAGAAGTTCAATTATACAGATTTCCATATCAAAGGTTACGCTTTTCCTTTTTTAATGCATGGTTTGGTCTGTGGCAGCAGTACTTCCACTGTACTTCACACAAGATTTTCAAGATTTCTGCTTAGTTCAGTGAACAAGTCATTCAGAGGGTGTATAGGAAATAATTTACATTAAAAAGTAATTAGAAGTTAATAATGATCAAATTTCCATTAACTAATTATAGACTAAAACATGAATATGTTATTGTGAGAGAAGTAGATCAGATCTTGATACAGTTTGAAGAACAAAGTTAGGTTCCAGATTTCTCCTGGACGCCCCAGACATTGTATGAATGTGATCAGTTCCTTCAGCAGCAAATCTTGATTTATCTTAATGAAGTACTGAGCAGTCAAAGCAGGTATTAGATGAGAACTGTAAATAATACTGGATTGTTTAGGAGAAGCTTGGAAAGGGTTAAATAAACACACTGACGTATGTAAAAGTGCTACTTACTCTATTAATACTGATTAATATTTAATAATAAAGTATTTTACTAAAAGAATAAAAGCCCGATTTCTGGTTATATTAGCTTTTAATATATAATAATGTCCCCAAGTGCCTAAAACTGTACTATATATGTTGCTAGATACAATTTGAGGTGCTTAAGATGAAACTGCTTTTATAATTATTATTTAGTATCATATCATTACTAACAATAATCTAAATTAATAAATTAATTAGATGTAAAACATTTTAAATTGCACACAAAGGTTAAAAATACAATAAAAACAGGATGAGTTGACACACATACTGTATACTGACTAACTAACTAAAGACTCTTTCATTCAGTCCCTTAATAACAACCTGGACTAACAGTAACTCTGACTGTAACTGATGTAACTGACTGTAACAGCTGGAGATATAAAGAAATCTGTATGTTGCATTATGTGCTGTATTTGTGGCATAAACCAATAACCAATAATCACTGATACCAACATTGCTTCTCAGTCAGCTCTGATATTGATACAGTATTGAAATTGGTGCATATCTCGTTATGAGGTATTAATTAAGACTTTATTTATAATCTTTATTTTGGCATTAGTGTTCAGTTCTTACTGTTCCTATTATAGAGTCACAGTAAACTTACACATTATTAAACTAATAATATACATAAAAACAACATTTTCAAAATCATTACTATCACTAGTTAATTAATAGTTAAAATATTGACCATGTTAATAATAAATGGAAACTACTTAATCTAATCTTAATTACTTAATAGCAATTATTCTATCATTAGTTAATGATTAACTGATGTTACTTCATCATGCATTAATTATTTAATTCATGATTTTTTTCTCTATTAAATACAAAAAAATATAAATTCTTTTTGTAAATTAAAACAAAAATATGTGAATCTAAATGTAAATAAAACCATTTTAAATCATCTTTATTTTTATTGATTTTTATTTTTCTATATAATTTGAAAACGACAGCTGCTGTTTACATTGTGTAAACATATGTTATGATGAATAGACCAATAGAAATGCTCCAAAATAGCTTGGAAAAAATCTGGTTTTAATAAGTTACATTGAAGGTAAAGACGGTTTTGGACTTCTCCTGTAAAGGACAGCAACATTTTTCTTCAGGGGACTATTTTGTCTAAACTTACCTGCATGTATTCCTCCACGACGAACCAAATTCTCCAAATTAGCCTAAAACTCAGACTTTTTAGACATCAGACAGAGTATTTATAATCTACTGCAATAACTTTCTGTGAGGGAGCTTTTAGAGGTGGACGTCTGGTTCCATTCACCTCCACTGTGAACAGCTGTGACGTAGTTATTCTAGAACCGAATCCTTTAGCCTAGATTTGAATAGCGAGATCAGAGAGACCCAGAAGAAGACTTGGGACATTTAACCTGCAGGTTTTATTTGATTTCAGCACATTAACTTGTTAAGTGTTATATGGCCTCGTCTCTCGGATAGAACTGCACAGTTTTAGAAGAGTATAAAATTCCCACAGTCCCCAGACATTTCATGATACATTAAGTCCCATTAATTCATTCAGGGTACCTGGGAATTCGAGAAAAAAGACACAGACTGATGAAAATAGTCTTTTTCTCTGAAGCAGAGAGCTGCAGAGGAGCATAAGCTGCTCGGCTTAATGGGAGACAGCTTCCGTGTCCAGGTGGATTTGACTATTAAGAATCTGTTGAGTGATTTGCTTTGCGTGGAAATCTCAAAGAGGACCGGAGACAGTTTGATATGAAGGCATTGTCTTGAATGGACATCAGTGTCAGTCTGCATGTGTATATATATGTATATGCAGACTGGGAATATATATATATATATATATATATATATATATATATATATATATATATATATATATATATATATATATATATATATATATACAGGATCTAAAGGATCACTTTAGAATTTAATTTTATGCAATTTTCATGCAATTCACAAACAATATTGTCCTTTTCACAATTTAAGTGTATCGGATGATTTTTAAAGAATAAAGAAACAACTTTCTTTAGAGACCCGTCAGTCCATTGTTGTGTTAAGGAAGAAGATACTCCATTAAAACAAGAACATTTCACTGTGATCCCAAACTTTTGAGCGGTAGGAAGGTGGTCGTGTAGCAGATCAAAGTAGACCAGAACTGATCAGAAATTGATTTATGTAATCAGATTTGTAAATGTTATCAACACAGAAAGTTACAACAACAACCACATTGAACAACATGCTCAGTGAGCTGACCCTGATGCTGAACACAGATCTGAAGGCATATGATGAGGCTAAATGATAAGCCACCCCCCCCATATATAATCATTGCTAATCATTGCTGTTTATAATCATTGCTAAAATGTATGTAATGATGATCTGCTTAAATAATAAGACATGTATGTATATGTATATCATTGCCAAAAAATTTGTAAAAAAAAGTCTTTACTCTTAATGAGTCAATGGATTTTGGAGCATTTTTATTGGTCCATTTATTGTGAAATTAAAAATATGAACTAGTAAATTAGAAGTTTACACGTTAAAGTTGATACATGTAATTCTTAAGTTATCCTTTCTCTGGATACGTTATTACTCTGTTCTTTAATGATCAGGACCCCCACAGGACCACCACAGAGCAGATACTATTAGGGAGGTGTGTCATTCATTCTCAGCACTGCAGTCTGCTGGTGTGGGTGGATCAGACCTCACTGTCACTGCTGGACTGAGAATCGTCCATCAACCAAAACTATCCGGACAGCAGTGTCCTGTGGGCGGCGTCCTGTGTCCACTGATGAAGAACTAGAGGAACACAAACTGTGCAGCAGCAGATGAGCTACTGTCTCTGACTTTACATCTACAAGGTGGACCAGCAAGTAGTAGGAGTGTCTAATAGAGTGGACAGTGAGTGGACACAGTGTTTAAACACTCCAGCAGCAGCACTGCTGTGTCTGATCCACTCACACCAGCACAACACCCTAACTAACACAGTGCTGAGAATGATCCACCTCCCTAATAGTATCTGCTCTGTGGTGGTCCTGTGGGGGTCCTGATCATTAAAGAACAGAGTAATAAAGTAAACAGAGAATCAGATGAACTACAGTCTGTAAGTGGAGCTCCTGTATGGTCAGTGGAGCTGATACAGTGGACAGTGAGTGGAGGTCCTGTATGGTCAGTGGAGCTGATACAGTGGACAGTGAGTGGAGGTCCTGTATGGTCAGTGGAGCTGATACAGTGGACAGTGAGTGGAGGTCCTGTATGGTCAGTGGAGCTGATACAGTGGACAGTGAGTGGAGGTCCTGTATGGTCAGTGGAGCTGATAGAGTGGACAGTGAGTGGAGGTCCTGTATGGTCAGTGGAGCTGATAGAGTGGACAGTGAGTGGAGGTCCTGTATGGTCAGTGGAGCTGATACAGTGGACAGTGAGTGGAGGTCCTGTATGGTCAGTGGAGCTGATAGAGTGGACAGTGAGTGGAGGTCCTGTATGGTCAGTGGAGCTGATAGAGTGGACAGTGAGTGGAGGTCCTGTATGGTCAGTGGAGCTGATACAGTGGACAGTGAGTGGAGGTCCTGTATGGTCAGTGGAGCTGATACAGTGGACAGTGAGTGGAGGTCCTGTATGGTCAGTGGAGCTGATACAGTGGACAGTGAGTGTAGGGTTTTAATTAAATTTATCTTGAATTTGTTGAATATTTTCATCATATAAATGTGGTGGGAACATTTTCCAACTGCTGGAAATGTGAGCGCATACTTTATTAAATATCTTCATTTCTATTATAATCTATTGCAGCATCACTGATGTTTGCACCTGCATTTTTTAGCTTGTACGGCGACGTCCGTCAGCCAGATGTTAGGATTTGGTGAAATGCCGCTGCTGTCAGGTCTGGGCTCGTTTGTCTGAGGAGTAAAGTCAACAACGAGGTCTGCCGAATTCCGCCAGATGCCTGAACTGATTAAATATTTAGTTAATGCTCCGCGAGCCTCGTGTCACCGGCTCCCGCGCGCGGCTTACTCACAGTATCTGATGCAGCGTCAGGGCTGGAAGGTTAGCTGTCCAGAAGTTCTCTGACTGGCTTGGAGATAAAGAGAGGGAGGTAAAGCGGACCTCGCGCCTCAGACGGTCCACGCAGCGCTGTCTGAACTGTTAGTGAGGAGGACGGAACCCTGTGTTCATCAAACGCGCCACAGAGAGAGCTTTTCTGAAAGAGAATAAAGAACTCCTCCAGTGGTCATTCAAACACCCTCCACTGGCCAGTCCTGCTTTCATCACACTGACACCGGGCAGGAGCACAGCGACAGTGAACCTCACAATGCATATCAAAGCAAAGCAGCACGAAGCCGCGATTGATTAAAGCCACGGCTGAACAGGTAAGAACAACAGCACAGTCTCCGTCATTGTGATATAACAATAATCCTAATAATAATAATAACAATAGAACAGATAATTGGCTTCAGAGAGGCTGAACGGCGCCGCACAAAAGAAGGAAAAGAGGAAAACAAACTATTTTACAAAATGTCAGAAATAAATAAATGAATAATTTGATGTTGCAGGGAGCCGGACAGTCCAGCCCCAGCCCACATACACCAGCTAATCATTTCTACTGCTCCATGTATCAGTTAACTGGCCACTTTATTAGAAACACCCACCTTGATTTCCACTAACTGGCCACTTTATGAGAAACATCCACCTTGTTCTTCCACTTACTGGCCATTTTATTAGAAACACTAGCCTTGTGTTTCCACTAACTGGCCATTTTATTAGAAACACCTACCTTGCACTTTTACTAACTGGCCATTTTATTAATTCTTTTAACTCTTACTAACTGGCCACTTTATTAGAAACACTAACCTTGCACTTTTACTAACTGGCCACTTTATTAGAAACACCCACCTTGTACTTCCTCAAACTGGCCACTTTATTAAAAACACCCACCTTGTATCTCCTCAAACTGGCCATTTTATTAGAAACACTAGCCTTTAGCTCTTACTAACTGGCCACTTTATTAGAAACACCCACCTTGCACTTCTACTAACTGGCCATTTTATTATAAACACATACTTTGTACTTTCACTATCTGGCCACTTTATTAGAAACACATACTTTGTACTTTCACTATCTGGCCACTTTATTAGAAACACCCACCTTGTACCTCCACTAACTGGCCTTTTTATTAGAAACACTTTCCTTGTACTTACACTCACTGACCACTTTATTAGAAACACCAACCTTGTACATCCACTAACTGGCCACTTTATTAGAAACACCAACCTTGCACTTCTACTAACTGGCCATTTTATTAGAAACACTAGCCTTTAGCTCTTACTAACTGGCCACTTTATTAGAAACACATACTTTGTACTTCCACTTACTGGCCACTTTATTAGAAACACCCACCTTGTACTTCCTCAAACTGGCCAATTTATTAGAAATACCAACCTTGCACTTCTACTAACTGGCCATTTTATTAGAAACACTAGCCTTTAACTCTTACTAACTGGCCACTTTATTAGAAACACCAACCTTGCACTTCTACTAACTGGCCACTTTATTAGAAACACCCACCTTGTACTTCCTCAAACTGGCCAATTTATTAGAAATACCAACCTTGCACTTCTACTAACTGGCCATTTTATTAGAAACACTCGCCTTTAGCTCTTACTAACTAGCCACTTCATTAGAAATACTAACCTTTAGCTCTTACTTACTGGCCACTTTATTAGAAACACATACTTTGTACTTTCACTATCTGGCCACTTTATTAGAAACACTCACCTTGTGCTTCCCCTAACAGGCCACTTTATTAGAAACACTATTCCTGCACTTCTACTAACTGGCCACTTTATTAGAATCACCAACCTTGTACATCCACTAACTGGCCACTTTATTAGAAACACCTACCTTGTGCTTCCACTAACAGGCCACTTTATTAGAAACACCATCCTTGCACTTCTACTAACTTGCCACTTTATCAGAAACACCTGTAATTCTGGGTTCAGTGAGTATGTGGTCTGTGTGTAGGGACAGAGTTTAATCTGCACTTCAGTCTCATATGAACGCAGGTGTAGCTCGTACGTACAGCTGGACCAGAGCTTCTTCATTCTCTCCGAAAATAACCATCTAAAGCCTCTTCAGAGCCGGCCCACCGCGGCCCACCATTCAGCAGCCCTATCAGATCAAATCCAATACTGCTATTGAAGACATTTTCTTTTTACACTTCATTCAGCCGCCGTTTTGTAACTTCCTTAATGTCGAATAATATCCATGTTATTATAAAGAATGGCTGGATTTAATAGAGCTGAGCAGCAGGAGAACGCTGGTTTAACGTGATTGTCTGGGGTGAATTTTAATGGGAAGTAGACGCGTTCAGGCTCCTCACCACGAGAACAAAATGCTGTTTGCTTTTGCAATAAAGACATAACCTTATGGGCAGCGTCTCCGGCATGCTGTGTGTGTCTGTCCGCCTGTCTGTCTGTCTGTCTGTCTGTCCGTCTGTCCGTCTGTCTGTCTGCGAGCTGGAGGCGGATTTCTGCTCTGGTGGCAGCATCTCTAGATTGGGGCTCCCTCTGCGCTGGACTAATGGTGATTGTAAACTTAGTGCCAAGTCATAGTAAATACTTAAAGCCCAGTTTAATCCCCGTATCAACTGAGCACCATACGGAAACACTGGATTCCAAAGGACCTGGCTGTACCGACTCCACACAGGCACTACCATCTGATGTCTGTATCAGTTTCTGGACAGTGTGATTATAATGGCTTTGGCAAGAACCTAGTATCCATCAGAGACAAAGCACTGATGATCATCCACCTTCTACTCCCACCAACTGGCCACTTTATTAGAAACATCCACCTTGTACTTTCACTAACTGGCCACTTTATTAGAAACATCCACCTTGTGCTTCCACTAACTGGCCACTTTATTAGAAACATCCACCTTGTGCTTCCACTAACTGGCCACTTTATTAGAAACACCCACCTTGTGCTTCCACTAACTGACCACTTTATTAGAAACATCCACATTGTGCTTCCACTAACAGGCCACTTTAATAGAAACACCCACCTTGTACTCCCACTAACTGGCCACTTTATTAGAAACACCCACCTTGTACTCCCACTAACTGGCCAATTTATTAGAAACACCAACCTTGTACTCCCACTAACTGGCCACTTTATTCAAAACACTTATCTTGTGCTTGCTTATAGGTCAATTTACTGGAAACACTTTATTGCTGGCCACTTTATTGGAAACACCAACCTTGTACTTCCACTTAATTAGAAACACTAGCGTTGTGTTTCCACAAACTGGCCACTTTATTTAGAAACATTGTGTTTTCAAGCACTGGCTATTAGAAACACCCACCTTAACCTCCAATAACTGGCCACTTTATTAGAAATGCCAATCTTGTACTTTTACAAACTGGCCACTTTATTAGAAATGCCAACTTTGTGCTTCGCCTAACTGGCCACTTTAATAGAAATGCCAACTTTGTTAGAAACACCAACCACATACTTTCATTAAGTGGCCACTTTATTAGAAACACCCAACTTGTACTCCCACTAACTGGCCACTTTATTAGAAACATCCACCTTGTGCTTCCACTAACTGGCCACTTTAATAGAAACACCCACCTTGTACTCCCACTAACTGGCCACTTTATTAGAAACACCTACCTTGTACTCCCACTAACTGGCCACTTTATTAGAAACACCCACCTTGTACTCCCACTAACTGACCACTTTAATGAAAACATCCACCTTGTGCTTCCACTAACTGGCCACTTTAATAGAAACACCCACCTTGTACTCCTACTAACTGGCCACTTTATTAGAAACACCAGCCTTGAGCTTCCAATGACTGGTCACTTTACTGGAAACAACTTAGTAGTTGATTTCGGACACACTGAAGAAAGACAACCAGGGGTGTAAATACACAGAGAACAAACAAGGAACAGCTGAGGCTAGTGAGGGGGCGGGGCTAGACAAGGGGGAAATAAAGCATATGGTAGGATCAGGAACAGCGTGGGCAGGGCTAGACGTGATGTGACAGGGCCCTCAGGGGCCACGTTTACAAAAGCTGGGAGCCCGTACTTCATGACTGGAAGGTTTAAAATTCAATCACCCTTTTTAAATGAAAGACTCTGAATCTGAATCTAAGTTCGTCTAAAGTTTTCCGGACCCGACCAGACACAAAGTTCCGCCTCGAACTTTCTTTTCTCTTTCGGCTCAGACGGGATCCGCGGCTCGTTGGAGCTGTGAGCCGCCGTATGAATGATGAATGATCTTTCTGGGGCGAATATTGATATGTTTTCATAAAACACACAAAGATTGGTTTCAGATGGTACGCGTTCCTTCACGGATCAATCTGGGAAGATTAGTGGCTGAGCCGCTCCTGAGGCGGACCCTCGCTTCGACTGAATTGGAGGTAAAAGTCTTCCTTTCGATTCTTATTAGGATCAATTTGGCCAGGTACATTGATCACCTGAAATGAGGAGCTAAGTCGATGTGGAATTGGCTGCGGAATGCTGAATTAGAAAGCCGAGCGGCGGCAAAACATCCACTCGTGTTAAATAACGTTGGGCGGCGACGAAACGACCGACGAACAGCCGAGAAACAAAGACTCTCGATCTCTTCTTGCTCGTTTCTCTTTTGAATGGCAACCAATTTGCATGTCATTTCAGACTCGTTTGCATATCTAATTGCTCTAATAGGTGTAGGTGTATCCACTACTCCCCTCGCACCGCTGTCAGACGGCTGTGTTAGTAAGATGCTGTGAAAAGCGGAGATGATTTGATTGAAATAGATCCAATATTGTCCATCAACACAATCACTGTGAGTAGTGTCTGAACTGAAAGATGAAACAGTGCTGATTAAATATTATTGTTCATGTAGGAATGAAGCACTGTTTACACTGCAGCTCTGAAGTTAACTGGCCACTTTATTAGAAACACCAACCGTTAACTCTTTCTAACTGGCCACTTTATTAGAAACTCACTGATTTCTAAGGAGAAAGTTGCTGTCTGTCCTCAGTCCAATAAAGACCACATGGAAACATAGGTACCATATTCTGTGGAGACCAAAACAGACATTCTGAGTGTAAACGAGACTTTTTATGTCTGAAGAAATGAAAACACTGCATTCCAGCATTAGAACCTGATCCAGTCTGTGAAACATGGTGGTGGGAGTATCAGGTTTGGACCTGTGGCTTATCAGTGCTGGAACAATGAACTCTGAACTCAGAAACTGTCTGTCTGTGAACGGGATCTCAGGAGAACGTGGGTCCTACAGCAGAACAACAACCCTAAACACACAAGCGGTTCTACCAAAGACGTTCCATTCCACCTTAAACACTGCAGCTCCTACAGACTCCAGAATGGAACCGCAGCACCGTTTAAGGTGGAACGGAGAATTCCCAAAACCAGCTGCTGAACTTCCAACATCTTTAACAGAATCCTGAACAACTTTAACTCTGCAGTCTGTACGTTTCACTCCGGACAGTTTCTCCAACACTCGGACACCATGGAGCAGCTTCAGCTCAGCGTTCAACACTGAAGAGACTGAAGAGACGAGCAGCTCCACCTTTATTAGCACCACAACCTCCAACAGTGACTGGAAGTAGCAGCCATGCTGTGTGAGTGGATCATCTTGTGCTGGTTGAAGCAGATCATCTTCAACTGAAAGTTTCACAGAGACACCTTTCATCTACTTTGTGTTTGATGTCCAGATCAAAGGGAGTAGCTAGTATAGCTCCAAATAACCAGCATAACTAACTAAATAGTATGTGGGCGGAGCTTATTTTTTTACACAGAGGCTCATTTTATTTGTTGCTTCTGTGTGATCATTATCGCTGTAAACCAGCCAATCAGAGCAGATCTCATTAATTATTCATGAGCTCAGCCCAAAAGGGAAACAGTGTTTGATTCTAGGAGCAGATTAAAGATGTGAATTTCAATAATAATCATGAATAAACATATTATATAAAATCTTTAAATATTAAGAATGCCTTACTTTTCATACACTGGATGTTTTAACAGTAAACATGTAAACAGTAAAGCTGTAAATAAAAATAACAACAAACAGAAATGAAGGTATGGATTGAAAGAGTGCCCACAATTTTTATTCTTTAATTTTTTAGATATCATAAATAATTCAGAGTAAATTTATGGCACACTTTGGTTCTCGCTAGGATAACTGCACTGGATTGATTGCAACCGATGGACTGTTTTTAAATCAGTATTTAAATCTTCCTCTTTTCCCCCCGAGGCACAACCACTTACACACTTTTTAATTTATCAGCGATGCAGCTTTTCCCAAGTTCCAGATAAAACTTTTCAGCTTACACTATCGCTCATTGATAACTTGTGAGAGAGCCCATTAGGAAGGCCATTAAGCACAGCTGGATTTTAAATAAAGCTAATCTATCTCCGCTCCGTGGACCAGCTGAGGAGAGCTGTGGACGTGAGCGGCGGATTATTTAATCCTAACCTCCTAAAACCAGACGTTCCATTACTGTACATTGTAACTCAATGTCATCTACAGCTCCAGCAGCAGCCTGATAACAAACCTGTAGGTGGTGTAGTGGTTAGTACGGTGGTGTAGTGGTTAGTATGGTGGTGTAGTGGTCAGTATGGTGGTGTAGTGGTTAGTACGGTGGTGTAGTGGTTAGTATGGTGGTGTAGTGGTTAGTATGGTGGTGTAGTGGTTAGTACGGTGGTGTAGTGGTTAGTATGGTGGTGTAGTGGTCAGTATGGTGGTGTAGTGGTTAGTACGGTGGTGTAGTGGTTAGTATGGTGGTGTAGTGGTTAGTATGGTGGTGTAGTGGTTAGTACGGTGGTGTAGTGGTCAGTATGGTGGTGTAGTGGTTAGTATGATGGTGTAGTGGTTAGTATGGTGGTGTAATGGTTAGTACGGTGGTGTAGTGGTTAGTATGGTGATGTAGTGGTTAGAATGGTGGTGTAGTGGTCGGCACGGTGGTGTAGTGGTCGGCACGGTGGTGTAGTGGTTAGCACGGTGGTGTAGTGGTCTTTGCCCGATGGCGCTGGGATTGGCTCCAGCCCCCCAGTGACCCTGACTAGCGGGATAAAGCAGAAGATAATAGATGGATGGAGTTTATGTATAGGGCTAATCTAAGATATGACATATTCTTGCGCCACCTATATTAAGATGCTACTTCAGTGTAAAAGCATGAAAGTCACTCTTTACAGTCAGAGTGTGGTTTTCTGTTCTAGTTGACTCTAGAAACATGGCGGTGGAAGCTTCTTCTGTAGAAATCAGAACTCAGGACCCAGAATAAGCTTACAAATACACAGTGATTAGTAGTTACAGGTGATTAATCCCAGGTTTGTGTTTTATATTCCTGTGTGGGTTTGAGGGTCTGTGGTTTCAGTGTTATGTCCGGTGCCCCATCGCCGGGAAGCCAGCTCGTTATTTTTGGCGCAGGTCTTTGTAAAAGTTGCTGGTGTAAAACTTTTCTTAACATGTATATTGAAGCATGTGGTCCTGAAACGGGGGGAGGGGGTGTATTTGGTTTCAGAGGAGGGATGGATGATCAAAGGCAGCCGGGTTGTTTTATCCATATTGCTGCTGGAAGACAAATTAGCCGGTGGAGGGAAAAAGGGCCTCGGCCTTTGAAACAGGCGTGAGCGCGGGTCGCCGTGACTTGACAGCTTCAGATTAGACAATGAAAGTGCAAGACGTCAACATGGGCCGTGAGAGTTTTACTCTAAGGAGAATTCTGTGGGTGCGGAGGGGAGGGGAGGGGAGGGGGGTGATCGGGGGGGGTATATGCCTCCGAAAACGATGATTGATTTGCCTCACGGCGTCGGCCGAGCAGCCCGAGCGCGGTGTGATTAAAGACTGCTTAGTACATCCACTTAAACGTGTGCGCGAGGCCGGGAGTGACCCGCGTGACCGCAGAAATAACAGCTACGGGCTTATTGACTGATATACGCTTCTCTTCCTCGCAAGCTAATTGGGGCAGAGTTCAGCTCGAGGAGGTTTTCGTTTCCATAGCCGGTCCTTTTGAATTTTAACACGCCGTCAGTCAAACTGCGGGCTTTTCTCCTCTTTTTGGAAGTCATTATTCAGGCGGCGAGGAGGTTTCTGCTTCTTTTAATCTCATTTATTTAAGATGCTTTATGTCAACGCCGCTTCTTTCCACAGTTTTAGCGCTCTGTGTTCTACACCTCTGTTTATTTCCACTCCGCTGATGATGTTTGGGATCATTTACAGTCATGACCAGACAAAATCATCAGCACCTTTTCAAAATTGTAAGTAAATAAATTTGTTTCAAGCAAATTTGTTTGATGCTTGTATAAACTTACCTGTCTTACCTACCTACTTAAAAGTATTCACATTCATTACTATTATTCATTAACATTATTAGGTAGAAGTATAGATACTATGGTTTAAAAATACTTCTGTAGAAGTTGAAGTATCAACTCAAGCTTTTTACTCCAGTAAAAGTGTAAAAGTACTGCTTTCAGAACTACTTAAAGTATAAAAGTACTGTAAGAAAAAAATACCATTAAGGACAAAAGCTTAGGCCGCAACACAGGGGTCTATAGTGCACTAGCCCACCTCCCCAAAAACCCCATTCTTCTAAAAGCCATAACGACTATAATGTTATATTAAAATGTTGATAAATTTGGGATGCGCTAGGCTTCCTGCTTCTGAGAATGGAGTGTGAATGTAAGAAGTAGAAAGTACTGATAATGGAGTGTAAATGTAAGGAGTAGAAAGTACTGATAATGGAGCGTAAATGTAAGGAGTAGAAAGTATTGATAATGGAGTGTAAATGTAAGGAGTAGAAAGTACTGATGATGGAGTGTAAATGTAAGGAGTAGAAAGTACTGATAAAGGAGCGTGAATGTAAGGAGTAGAAAGTACTGATAATGGAGCGTAAATGTAAGGAGTAGAAAGTATTGATAATGGAGTGTAAATGTAAGGAGTAGAAAGTACTGATGATGGAGTGTAAATGTAAGGAGTAGAAAGTACTGATAAAGGAGTGTGAATGTAAGGAGTAGAAAGTACTGATAATGGAGTGTAAATGTAAGGAGTAGAAAGTACTGATAATGGAGTGTGAATGTAAGGAGTAGAAAGTACTGATAATGGAGCGTAAATGTAAGGAGTAGAAAGTATTGATAATGGAGTGTAAATGTAAGGAGTAGAAAGTACTGATAATGGAGTGTGAATGTAAGGAGTAGAAAGTACTGATAATGGAGTGTAAATGTAAGGAGTAGAAAGTACTGATAATGGAGTGTAAATGTAAGGAGTAGAAAGTACTGATAATGGAGTGTAAATGTAAGGAGTAGAAAGTACTGATAATGGAGTGTAAATGTAAGGAGTAGAAAGTACTGATAATGGAGTGTAAATGTAAGGAGTAGAAAGTACTGATAATGGAGTGTGAATGTAAGGAGTAGAAAGTACTGATAATGGAGTGTAAATGTAAGGAGTAGAAAGTACTGATAATGGAGCGTAAATGTAAGGAGTAGAAAGTACTGATAATGGAGCGTAAATGTAAGGAGTAGAAAGTACTGATAATGGAGCGTAAATGTAAGGAGTAGAAAGTACTGATAATGGAGCGTAAATGTAAGCAGTAGAAAGTACTGATAATGGAGCGTGAATGTAAGGAGTAGAAAGTACTGATAATGGAGTGTAAATGTAAGGAGTAGAAAGTACTGATAATGGAGTGTAAATGTAAGGAGTAGAAAGTACTGATAATGGAGTGTAAATGTAAGGAGTAGAAAGTACTGATAATGGAGTGTACATGTAAGGAGTAGAAAGTACTGATAATGGAGTGTAAATGTAAGGAGTAGAAAGTACTGATAATGGAGTGTAAATGTAAGGAGTAGAAAGTACTGATAATGGAGTGTAAATGTAAGGAGTAGAAAGTACTGATAATGGAGTGTAAATGTAAGGAGTAGAAAGTACTGATAATGGAGTGTAAATGTAAGGAGTAGAAAGTACTGATAATGGAGTGTAAATGTAAGGAGTAGAAAGTACTGTTAATGGAGTGTAAATGTAAGGAGTAGAAAGTACTGATAATGGAGTGTAAATGTAAGGAGTAGAAAGTACTGATAATGGAGTGTAAATGTAAGGAGTAGAAAGTACTGATAATGGAGTGTAAATGTAAGGAGTAGAAAGTACTGATAATGGAGTGTAAATGTAAGGAGTAGAAAGTACTGTTAATGGAGTGTAAATGTAAGGAGTAGAAAGTACTGATAATGGAGTGTAAATGTAAGGAGTAGTAGTAAAAAGTCAGCTGAAAAATAATTACTCCAGTAAAGTATAAATAACCAAAATCTCTACTTAAGTAAGATAACGAAGTATTTGTACTTTATTACTTGACACCTCTGCTGAAGACTTGAGAACCAAAACTCTGGAAAAGTATCAACAATCTCAAGGTTGCAAGTCCATCTCCGGAGATTCTGATGTTCCTTTGTCCACAGTGTGCAACATAATCAAGGAGTTTACAACCCAGGGCACTGTAGCTAATCTCGCTGGACGTGGACGGAAGAGGAAATTTGATGAAAGGTTGCAACGCAGGATAGTCCAGATGGTGGACAAGGAGCCCCAATCAAGTTCCAAAGAAATTCAAGCTGTCCTGCAGGCTCAGGGTGCATCAGTGTCAGCGCGAACTCTCCATAGACCTTCAAATGAAATGAAACGCTGTGGCGGGAGACCCAGGAGGACCCCACTGCTGACACAGAGACATCAAAAAAAGAATGTACATGGAGAGTCAAACTTCTTCTGGCACATCATTCTATTGCTTACCAAAAATGGAACGAGGCCTACAAAGAAAAGAACACAGTACCTACAGTCAGATACAGTTTCGGATAATCTGAGGATTATCAAAGGATTTTGGGTTGCAATGTAGGGCTCAGTGTCAGAAAGCTGAGTTTGTGTCCTAGGTTCCTGCAGGACACTGACCCTAAACACACTTCAAAAAGCCCTCAGAAATGAATGGAAACAAAGTGCTAGAAAGTTCTGAAGTGGCCAGTATTGGGTCTGGATCTAAGTCCCATTGAA
Organism: Megaleporinus macrocephalus; assembly: GCA_021613375.1. Taxonomy (NCBI): domain Eukaryota; kingdom Metazoa; phylum Chordata; class Actinopteri; order Characiformes; family Anostomidae; genus Megaleporinus; species Megaleporinus macrocephalus. The sequence goes on along the minus strand of CM038728.1, from coordinate 35,219,981 downwards.
CACCTGTAGATCTTAAAATTACTGTTAAATATGAGCAGTTTGCAAAATCAGTGTTCCAGAATTCCAGCTGAGAGGTGTAAAACGTTTGTTGATGGTTATAGGAAGTGATTTGATTTCATTTATTTTTCCAAATGGTGTGCAACCAAATAAGTTGAGGGTGCCAATAATTTTGTTTGCAAAAGTACCTAACAGTAAACTAACCTCAACCCAATACCTAATCCCAACCCTCGGCCAGCCCTAACTCTAACCCTAATCTCAACCCAAAACCAATCCTACCCCTAACCTCAACCCTATACCTAAACCTAACGCTTGCACTGCCTAACCTTACTCTTAACCCAATACCTAATCTAAATCCTAATCTTAACCCAAAACTTAATCCTAACCTTACTCTCAACCCAGTACCTAATCCAAACCCTAATCTCAACTAAAACTTAATCCTAACCTTACTCTCCACCCAATACCTAATCCAAACCCTAATCTCAACCCAAAACTTAAAGCTAACCTTACTTTCCACCCATTACCTGATCCAAACCCTAATCTCAACCCAAAACTTAATCCTAACCCTACTCTCCACCCAGTATCTAATCCAAACCCTAATCTCAACCCAAAACCTTATCCTAACCCTACTCTCCACCCAGAATCTAATCCAAGCCCTAATCTCAACCCAAAACCAATCCTACCCCTAACCTCAACCCTATACCTAAACCTAACGCTCGCACTGCCTAACCTTGCTCTCCACCCAATACCTAATCCAAACCCTAATCTCAACCCAAAACCTTATCCTAACCCTACTCTCCACCCAATACCTAATCCAAACCCTAATATCAACCCAAAACTTAATCCTAACCTTACTCTCCACCCAATACCTAATCCAAACCCTAATCTCAACCCAAAACTTAATGCTAACCTTACTTTCCACCCATTACCTGATCCAAACCCTAATCTCAACCCAAAACTTAATCCTAACCCTACTCTCCACCCAGTATCTAATCCAAACCCTAATCTCAACCCAAAACCTTATCCTAACCCTACTCTCCACCCAATACCTAATCCAAACCCTAATATCAACCCAAAACCAATCCTACCCCTAACCTCAACCCTATACCTAAACCTAACGCTCACACTGCCTAACCTTGCTCTCCACCCAATACCTAATCCAAGCCCTAATCTCAACCCAATACCTAATCCTAACCTTACTCTCCACCCAATACCTAATCCAAGCCCTAATCTCAACCCAATACCTAATCCTAACCTTGCTCTCAACCCAATACCTAATCCTAACCTTGCTCTCCACCCAATACCTAATCCTAACCTTACTCTCCACCCAATACCTAATCCAAGCCCTAATCTCAACCCAAAACTTAATCCTAACCTTACTCTCAACCCAATACCTAATCCAAGCCCTAATCTCAACCCAAAACTTAATCCTAACCTTACTCTCCACCCAATACCTAATCCAAGCCCTAATCTCAACCCAAAACTTAATCCTAACCTTAGCCTGAACAGAAACAGTATAATAAATGTGTGATTTTTAAATTTAGATATGTTTGTGTGCTTGTTTACTGCAGAAAGAGTTATGCAGTTTTGCAGCATCCTAAAGCAAATTATGAGACGTTCCGTGTCTGCCGGCCTCCGAGAACCGGTTTAACCATCAACGGCCTCTGCGTCTGAATTCCTGAAGGTTAAAAACCTACTAACTGTCACAAACAGCTGTATTATTGTGCTTCCTGTGAGTTTACAGGGCGCCGGGCTCACCGTAAACCCAGCCGGTACAGTAATACAGCCGCTTTGACAGTTAGTACATCTTTAGAAGAGCGTGCACGGTCCATTCCTGCTCCGCTCAGGCCACGTTTATCAGGCAGGGGCCGCAGTCCAGACCCCTAAGGCTATACGCTACAGTCGTGTGTGATTGCAGAAGGCCGAGGCTGCGCGGAGGTGCCAGACTGAGCGGTAATTCACCGCCGAGAGCCGTAATAGGCTTTTCATTTTTTCCATTAACTTCAAACGGGCCATGTCAGAGTAAACTCTTCATCATCAGACGTCAGCCGCCACATCTGCCCACCGACAATGAGCAATCCTGACAAATACCGGGATCCACTGGAGCTTTAAGGGAAATAACGGAGCCACTTCAGACTCTATTAGGCCCATTGTCTTCACCTGCTGAAGCAAACAAAAGCCTGGCGCTCTCGCCGACCTCCGCCATCCCACCAAATCGAGCATGGCATCGAAAAGTGAAACTAATCCCAAATTCATGAGATTAAAGACCCCCCCCCCCCCCCCACACACACACACACACCAAGTTCAAAAATAATCTAGTGAGACATTCTGTTTTTTTTGTTTTTTTCGTCCCAAGATATGCAGATGAAGCGACATTTGCATAATCTTTCCAGAAAATGAAAAACAGATAATCAAATACCATCACATCCCATTTATATTCAATTAGCCATTATTTATGCAAAGTCATGCCGTCGCAAGAATCTGTAATTGCACGAGGATAACGAGTGGAGTGAAGTGAGAGCTTCTGGAAGCGGAGAGATCAGGAAGGTGTCTGCTATCCGCCGCAGCTGTCACGCAGCCCGTGTTTGAAAGATGAGCCGTGTTTTCTGTCTGTTTAATCTTTCATTATCCCGGATTTGCGGGTGTCCGACTGAGTGTACACACCAGAAACACTTCTATAGAACCGGGAATTTCTTTAGACACAGTTTAAAGACGTGCTCCGCGTCGATTGCACGACATGAGTCGACCTTGGAAGAGTCACAACTCGCTTAGATGCCAATTACGTCGCGTCTTGTCGCAAAATATTGGAGCGTAACGACTTTACTGCCTTATATTGACTTAAAACTGAATAAAACACCAAAATGTAGCTAAATCTGGCTGCTAGTGTCAAAAAACATCTGACTGGTAGTGTCTGTGTGTACACAGTATATATATATATATATACGAAATAAACAACTCAACTTAGCAAATATTATCTTGGGTCTTAGGACACCTGTAGCAGTGATATATGAATATATAAAATAATAATATTGCAGAGTTAAATGGTATTGGGGTCGTGCAGTTTCTCCGTTTGTTCAGAAGCCTGATTGCCCGTAGAAACTGTTCATTAGTCGGATTGTTCTGGCCTGGATGCTGTGGTATTCCTAGAACAACCAAAACAGTGTATTAAGTGTGTATTTATATATATATATATATATATATATATATATATATATATATATATATATATATATATATATATAAGATGGACCAATCAGAGTTCGATTCTGATAGCCGATAAACTTTCAGCACGATCAGTCGATAGCCAATACCAAACGAGGGCGGGGCTATATGCCACAGCAGGGCTACATGTAGTTATTAGCACAAGCAAGTCATGAAACATGGCGGAAACTGGTTTATTACCATTTTTAACCAGCTCATATGAAACAACATCATATTTTTAACTAAATAAACAGAAAATACACAAAGTAAATCAAACAAATATCCCCAATATTGCAGTCATTAAACGAAAAACTGTAATTATTAAATGTAGAATATTGAATTCCTGCTGCTGTTCTGTTGGTACCGGTCAGATCTGGTCTGTACGGGTTTCTGGGTTATTCGTTTTGTGTTAGCTGTGCGTGCTAGCTCTGCTGTTTACTGATATTCACCGTATTCAGCTGCGTGGTGTCTCTGAAGTATCTGATTACATTTACATTTACATTTACGGTATTTAGCAGACGCTCTTATCCAGAGCGACTTACAAATGTGCTTAGTGTTCAGTTAGAGTATGAATCTCTATCTAGTACAAACAGGTTTAAGTCCAGACTACTCTTATACTCAAACACTGCCATAAACACAGGGCCAGTGCTGATACCTAGAAACAAGACAACGCAATACCCAGCAAGACTGAAACACCTACACCTACAGAACACCTACACCTACAGAACACCTACACCTACAGAATACCTAGACCTACAGAATACCTACACCTACAGAACACCTACACCTACAGAACACCTACAGAGAAGAGAACAAATACAAGACTACATACAGTATCAGTGCAATACTTATCCAGTGCTCCTAGAAGATAAAGTGCAGTTACAGTTTATACCAGTACTTTAGTATATTAGTGATTATAAGTGCTTTATAAAGAGACGGTGGTCTTCAGTCTGCGTTTGAAGACCGCAAGAGAGTTCGCTGTTCGGACAGCCAGTGGAAGTTCGTTCCACTATCTGGGCTCCAGGACAGAGAAGAGTCTTGTTGCGTGTCTTCCATGAATCTTGAGTGATGGCGGGTCAAGCCGAGCCGTACTTGAAGCATGAAGAGCTCGAGGTGCGGTTTGACTTTTGACCATTGCCATAAGGTCAGGAGGAGCTGGTCCATTCTTGGCTTTGTAGGCTTCAGAACTTTAAACTGAATGTGAGCAGCTACAGGAAGCCAGTGAAGGGAGCGCAGCAGTGGAGTGACATGAGTGAACTTGGGAAGATTGAAGATGAGCCGTACTGCTGCATTCTGTATCAGTTGAAGGTCCTGATGGTCTGCAGAGGAGGACCAGCCAGGAGCGAGTTGCAGTAGTCGAGCCTTGAAATGACAAGAGACTGGACGAGCACCTGGGAGGCCTCCTGAGAGAGGAAGGGTCGGATGCGTCTGATGTTGTGGAGAATGTATCTGCAGGACCGAGTCAGGTTGGTAATATGGGCTGAGAAGATAACTGGTCATCCAGAGTCACCCCAAGGTTTCTCGCATCTTCAGATGGAACAATCAAAGAGTTCTCGAATGAGATGGCGAGATCCTGCTGAGGACCTGTAGCTCCAGGGATGAACAGCAGCTCAGTCGTGCTGGGATTGAGCTTCAGATGATGAGCTGTCATCCATGAAGAGATTAGTGGTGTTAAATGTCTTTGTTTTGGTTTCCCCACGAGACACGCTGATTTTACAAAATTGAAAAAACATCCTGGATGAGTCTGCACCACTTACGGTAAAGAAGAACCAGACGGACGACATGTTTTCTGTCAGCAGGCCGCTGCTTTAGTCAGTCTGTGGAAAATGAAAGAGTATGTATTTCCTAGTGGTTCAGATAGGAATTACAGGGACCTGGCCGGTTACGTGAAACGCTAACTGGAAATATAGAAATTAGGCTAATTTGTTTAACACCATCAATCGGCTCTCGGGATCGGCTAAATTTGGGAATCACAGATTCACAGAATCACTGATCTAATATATATATATATGAGCGTGTATGTCCTAATATGATAACCATTAAACCTGAAACTTAGAATTTGTGCCTATTCATTTAAAGGTTGTCTTAATTGGAAGACTCAATCTTTTAAAACCTACTTAAGTTAAATAAGTTCAGTTACTTGTTACCACATTAAGTCATTTCTTTTCAGTTTTATGTTCCAGATGGTAAATACAGTACGTAAACAAAAGTTGTGTATTAAATTGTACAGAAATATGTTTTCAGTTGAGAATGAACATTTGTTGCGTTACAGATGATTAAAGTATAATACAGCTCATTAATCAGTTTAGACGACATTATTAAAAATAAAGGTTTATAAACAGATCTTGGCTTTGATGTATCGTTCGTGGAAAACAATTTATTTTGAGGAGGTTTATGAGGTAAACATCCCGTTGATGGTTCTTCTACCTCATCGCTCCGGAGAGCCCTGTATGGCTTCATCTCAAGTCGTGTAATGGCGCTAATTGATGTGGTCTTCATTTTGCAGTTCTCTCCCTGATTAAGCCGCTCGCTCCTGAGAGACAGACGTCCAGGCGGCGGTCTCGAGGGTCCGCGTGTCTGAGTGGAAATCCGAGTAAATGAGATGGATCCCATTTGAATATGCTGTCCTCAGCTCGGTGTTGTCTGACCCGCGACCTCTTTGCGCTTTTGTTGTCAGTGCGGTCTTGACGGTTCCTCATAATGAGCTCTGGGAGTTCAGACTGTAGTGACCTGGTCCAGATGTGACTCTGAGTCCAGAAGACTGGAGCACCTGCTCCTGTTCTAAATCTCTCGGGAGCTTCTTTCATGTGAATTTCAGCCCTGATTCTTCTCTCCTGAAATAAAGTTATTAAAAGAACCACGTCTGCTCCCCAACAGAGCCTTCCAGTGGACTTTTAAAGATTTTCGAGGACTTTTTGTTTAATAGGACTTTTGTAATACTTGGTTACTCTGTTCTTTAGTGGTCAGGACCCCCACAGGACCCCCATAGAGCAGGTATTGTATGGGTGGTGGATCATTCTCAGCACTGCAGTGCTTCAGTTATCTTTAGTCCTTTCAGTGGTCAAAGAACTTTGACCCCCGGACATTGTTGGCTGGGTTCTTTTGGTTGTGTCCAGCAGTAACACTGACCTTTTTAAAAGCTCCAGCAGCCAACACTGCAGTGGTGTCAGAAGTGGGATGCCCCCTCCCAGTAAACTACAGAGAAGCGATGAATTCCGTGCCGACCTGGCGGTGTAGACTGAGCCTGACTGTGGAAGACGGGCAGCAAGGCTCATCAGTGGGGTCCTGTTGGCTTTGCAAGGAGGCTTGGTGGCGAGGCTGAGGCAGCACGACTAGAGGCCAGAGGCAGCTGACCATACACAGCGTTGGAGTCTGTGTGATGGTGGGCCATGGAAAAAGTGGTCAAGAGACTGCTGCTGTTACCACCCTAAGTAGCTCAAGGTGTGATGCTATGATGTAGGAGAAGACCTGGAGGATGCAGCCCTCATTCTCTTTGACCAAGAGCGCATGGCCATAGATACCCCTGCTGATATCCAACTAACTCAGCTGGTCCAGATCTCACAAACTTCAGCTGGACCAGAACTCTGCTGCTCAACCTTCTTACCCACACCTGCTCGCATTAGTATATCACACCCAGTCTTCAACGTCTCCACTGGCTCGCTCTCTCAGATCTTCTGCAGCTAGACTACTTACAGTTCTTCCATCTAACCTCCACCGAGCATTCTCCAGACTTGCTCCTCGCCTCTGGAATGCTCTTCCACCTCTGGTTAAATTCCCTCCTCACATTTAAATCTAATCTTAAAACCTATCTCTTCTCACTACTTGTATATCTACTTGTAGTACTCTGTTGTTTTGTAAAATCCTTGTTTTGACTGTAAGCGTCTTTGGGTTCTTGAAAAGCGCTATATAAGAATAAAGTATTATTATTATTATTATTATTGTTATTATTATTATTATTATGAACTACTGACATGCTCACTGACCACGATAAGAGAGGTCTAAACACAAAAAGCCTAAACTAAAGGGTTGTGTTTACTGGACTGTGTTAAACAGCTTCCATTCATGTTTTAAACAACATCTGAGACAACTGCTCCAATACTATTACCAGAACTTCACCAGAGTTTCCACTTAATCATGTCTAAACATGTTCAGCTCCAGCTGTAAAGTTCTGCTTGTTGTGAGTCATGACTGAACAACAAAAACAGAGGGTTAAACTGGGCTACAGATCGGTGTGATTAAAAATAACTGATAAATATATATTCACTGTCCTCCAATACCAGGAATTATCAGCAAGATTCACTTAGAAACCCTGAGAAACCTCGAGGCTCCAGTTGGTGAGTCGTTAACTTTGGAGTAGAAGTATGTCACCGTGCTAGTTGTGGTGCTCACTATGATCACCATGGCTGCTAATGTTGCTAATGGGCTGAGTGGGAAGAATGAAAGCTATTTATTCCAGACATGAAGTTTATATTTACTCAGTAAACACTTTATTATTAAATATTAATCAGTATTAATGGAGTAAGTAGTGTTTTCTATACGTCAGTGTGTTTATTTAACTCTTTCCAAGCTTCTCCTAAACAACCCAGTATTATTATCAGTTCTCATCTAATACCTGCTTTGACTGCTCAGTACTTCATTAAGCTAAATCAAGATTACTGCTGAAGGAACTGAACACATTCATACAATGTCTGGGGCGTCCAGGAGAAATCTGGAACCTAACTTTGTTCTTATTCATGTTACTTTGTATTGTATGTATGATTATGTATATTATATATATATATATAAGCTGGTGGTTTAATGGTGTAGTTTGTATATTCTGTAGCTCATTTCCAGTTCTTTAAGTAGTTGCACCTCCGATGTTCGGTCTCAGAAGCTCATTGTATTGTTTAATATAAAGAACGGCTGTGTACAGGTTGAATATGATTATTGATCGTTGATTATGAAGACCGTGTCAGTGTAGTTTAAAAGTTTGCGCGCCTCGTTCTATCACCCGAGGTGGAAATGAACTTTCTCGTCGCTCCTGGTTGAAAAGCATATCTAGGTTAATGAGGGTTTTGAAGTTCCCTCCAAACCGCTGATGTCTTTTGAATATATCATGAGACCTTCAAGGCCCGAACCTGCGGGAGCTTAGGGAGACACCCAACTAAACTGTGGGAAGTAATTCCATTCCTGTCTTTTTTTTTTTTTCTCGCCGCTCCCTCAGCTTCTTTTCTTCACTGCTTCCTTTGTGAAATCCTCTTAAGAGAGTTTCCTCCAAAATAACATCATCTTCAAACAAACATTTCACTTTTAATCACTGTATTTTTTCCTTCTCCTCCATGCGCTCCTGCATTGTGGGCCCCATTTGAAGCTGTTCTTTTTTTTCCCCCCCGAGTGTCAGTAGGGAATTGCTCCCCAGTGGCCTGAGCTTACACTAAAGCTGCTCTTCCAAACCCAGCTTTGAGTACGAGGAAAAAGAATCCTCTCAAAGGAAAACGGGGAGGTGGGGTGGGGTGGGGTGGAGCGAGACTTGTGAAACTGCTCACTTCTGTGTACACCTGACCAGCATGAGGATATATATGAAAGCATTTATATATATATATATTTGTGATGCCTGATGGACGGAACGACTGAGAGGAACAAGAGGAACCTCTCAATGAGCATTTGGAAGAACTATTGTGAAGAACTGAGACTCAAAAGCAGAACCTCTCAAAGAGCATGAGGGAGAACCACTGATAGGATCCAAGCCTCAAAAGGAGAACTCACTAAAAGCATAAAGAAAGGAGAACCACTGGTAGGAACTAGAACTCACAAGACAAACATCTCGAAGGGTATGAGGAGAACCACTGATAGGAACTAAGATTTACAAGAAGAACCTCTCAAGGGGTATGAGGGAGAACCACTGACAAGAGTAAAGACTCAAAAGGAGAACCTTTCCAGGGGTATGAGTGAGAACCACTGATAGGAACTAAGGCTCACAAGAAGAACCTCTCAAGGGGTATGAGGGAGAACCACTGATAGAATCCAAGCCTCAAAAGGAGAAATTCCTAAAAAGCATAACGAACAACCACTGATAGGAACTAAGCCTCACAAGAAGAACCTTATAAAGGGTATGAGGGAGAACCATTTATAGGATCCAAGCCTCAAAAGCCTTCTGTCTGAGGGATTGTTAGGTGGAGTTATTCAGCTAATGCAATAAAATTCCTCCAGATTCCTTAAAGCTTTGAACGATGTTCTTCAGCGTAGGCATGTGAAATATTCCAATCCTTTCCCGTCTCTCTTTGAGGAACATTGTTTTAGACGTTTCAGTCATTTTCTCAAACCAGTGGTCTCCGGCTCATCTCCGGTTCTAAGACTCTGTTATACAATCACATGGTTATTTAATTATTTGACCTCATTACTAGGCCTGAATTGGCCCCCTCCCTTAGTTTGGAATGTGTTGCCGGTCTACCTGGCAGGAATGGGCGTATATTTAGACAAAGCATGAAATACATTACGTTCATGCTGTGTGCAATCAAACACAAGTCAAAGTAAACTTTAGAAATGGTTGCTGTATTATTTGCATTTCCGTTTCAACTTTTTTTCTAATCTTGAGTTGTACATTGGCTCTCACGGTGCAAACTAAAGTCAGAATAATATAAAAACCGTGTTTGGTCATTGTAATTACACAGCATGGCTCTCTTCAGCGACAGACACTCGGTAATGAAAGCGGGGCTTATCAGACGAGACACGTTTGATTTAGCTGTTTAAACTCTCCACTGTCCTTCAATGGTCTGAAACAACAACAACAAATTGCGGCGGTAATGAGAACAAATGGGCGCAATTATCCCTGATATGTTTTCCGATGGAGTGGTTTACTTAAGAGTCAAAATAATAAACCGGGTTTGGCAATAAATGGACCGTCCGAGTGAGTAATGTGTTTTGCCGTAAATCTTGTGCTCACACTTCAGTTCGGGGGCATTAGGCACTTTCATCTGTGTAGTGTACGTCATACTCTTACACGCCATTGTAGGCGTCTTTCATTAGGCCCTTATTAAGCCCTTATTAAGCTTTATGAAGTCTGTAGCTGCGAGTTTACTGGCTACATGCTGTTACTTCATGAAGCAGTTTTTTTTTAAAAATCATGTCCGGTCTCACAAAGCCAGCTAAAAATGCCCCCCAATGTCAAACCCACTTCTACACCATTGACTAAATAATAGCACAAGTGTTGCTGTCTAGTTTTGTTTCATAACGAATGGACCAATAGGAATGCTCCAAAATAGCTTGGAAAGAGTTCTGGTTCCATTAACCTACAGTGGAAGTGAAGTAAGTTGAGGCTCTGCCCTGTAAAGTCTCAATTTTAAGGGTGCTTTACTCTAATTATTGATAATTATTGGTAATGAGCGGTCAGTTATTCATTAGTTACAGGCTCAATAAGAGACTTTTAACCAAACTTCTCAACTAAAGCTAATAATATAAACAGTAGCAGTAGATTTCTAGTTTTTCCAAAGCTTAAATATATGTACACATTCATTCCGTCTGGTTACGAAACTTCAAAAATCATCTCTAATAATACAGTGGTCTTTGTTTTCCCTCCAAGCCTAAAAGAAACAATGAAGTCTACGTGGAAATAAGAGTGAGAGAACATCTGGATATGTATGTACGTAGTAGACTGTATCCAGAAAGTAGCTGCGAGTTTACTGGCTACACGCTGTTACTTCATGAAGCAGTTAAAAAAAAATAAATTCTAGTCCGGTCTCACAAAGCCAGCTAAACATGCTAAACTCAATGCAGCACTCTGGGGGGGTTACTGGTGAGCCCAGTCGCAAGTTCTAAACCTGCAAATAGACATACCTACTTGTGGCCTAGAGCAAGGCACCTCACCCCCAGGGGGCGCTGCTCTGCTGGTGATACTGTGCTGCTCCCAGATTAAGCATAGTTTGATAGAAAACTGTAGCCACTTTCCCATGTAGGACCAAAAACATGCATAAGCTAATATTTATATAATACATTATTATGCTTCTATCAAATAAGCTTACATTATTATACATTATTAGCGTATATAAATGCTTTATAGGGCCTTATAAGTGTGTTATAACACATAATAGTGTTATATTATAATACATTATAATTAATTGTGGCATTGCCAGTTTAGAAAAGTTGCTGTCCTGATTTACACTATTTATACAATATTACACTCAAAGTCTGGATATTGAAGTGAGTAGATCATGTTTGTGTGATGGTTGTGTGTAGATGTGAGCATGTGGTTGATGAAAGGACTCGTTGTTGTGTTTGTGTTTACAGTGGTTGTTAATGGTGAGTAAGTTCTGTACATACCGTGTCCTAAATCTGTATATTTACATTAGATCAGCACCTTCTGACACACTCCAGCTTCCTATAATCCAGCTTCCTGTTCCATATTTTCCTGGTCCACCTTAAATGGTGCAGCTTCAGGCAATAAAATGTGACTGCTGCACAAGCTGGCAAACAGGAAGCTGAACTCATCGCCAACCTTCTGTAGAGTCCATCGCTACAGACCTCCAAACTTCATGTGGTCTTCAGATCAGCTCAAGAACAGAGCATAGAGAGCTTCATGGAATGGGTCTCCATGGCCGAGCAGCTGCATCCAAGCCATACATCACCAAGAGCAATGGTGTAAAGCACGCCGCCACTGGACTCTAGAGCAGTGGAGACATGTTCTCTGGAGTGACCAATCACACTTCTCCGTCTGCCGATATGATGGACGAGTCTGGGTTTGGCGGTCGCCAGGAGAACGGTACTGGTCTGACTGCATTGTGCTGAGTGTAAAGTTTGGTGCAGGGGGGATCATGGTGTGGGCTCAGTTCCAGTGAAGGGAACTCCTAATGCTTCAGACGAGATTCTGGACAATTTCATGCTCCCAACTTTGTGGGGACAGTTTTGGGACATCTTCTTCCTGTTCCAACATGGCTGCCCACTAGTGCACAGAGCAGCCCCATAAAGACATGGAGGAGGAGTTTGGTGTGGAAGAACTTGACTGTCCTGCACAGAGTTCTGACGTCAACCTGATAGAACACCTTTGGGATGAGACTGAGAGCCAGACCTTCTCGTCCAACATCAGCATCTGACCTCACATCATTTTCTTAAGTTTAGATGTTAAAGTTCTAAAACCAGGTATCAGGGCTTCACCAGTCTACTCAGGAATAACAATAAGAACAAGGTTTGGTGGTCTTTAGCATGAAAGGAGCTCCATTGCTGCCCATCAAGAACCTAAATGTTAATAATGATAGTCTGTGACTGTGGCTCACGTTTAGCTGTAGTGTGTGTTGTGTGTGTTGTGTAGTGATGTGGGGTAGCTGGTGTGGGTTTATTGTTGGTGTTGTGTGATTGGATGTGACCTCTCTGTTGTCGGCTATATCTGCAGGGCCGTGCCGTGGTTCTTCGTTGCTGCCACGTTCACTTACAGTGCTGTGATTCCTGCGTCGTCTCCTGCATTAAAGTCAAAGTGGCGTCAGAAGTGGTGTAGCACCCCCCAGTGGTCTGGAGAGGAATGGAGTCCTGGCTGAAACAGCTGGGAAGCTGGCAGGTAGGTCCCTCCTAACCACATCACTTCACTGTGGACAGTAAACCAACTCCAATGAGCCCACAAACCAGCAGACACATAAACAACAATCAGAACAACAGCATGTTTACAATTTAGGGCGTTTCCACACCAGCACTAGTGAGTCCAGTTAAAACGGACTCTGGTTTGTTTGGTGCGGTTTGTTTTGGCAGGTGTGAAAACAGTAATCACACTCGGGTGCGGACCAAAACAACCCACCGAGTCCCTCGAGAGGAGGTGGACTTGGTCCAGTTCCAAACGAACTCTGGAGCGGTTTATTTGTGGTGAGAACATGATCCTACCTCGATCCAAACTCGATCCAACCCAAGTATTAGGTGTTACTCCTCAAGTTTGATCTAAACATCTCCTGCAGCCAGGTGTGCTTTGCATTATGGGATGCGGCAGATGGCGTGAACAGAGAACTGGAGAACTGTAGCAGCTAACAGGGCGAGGACAATGAAGCGAGGTCTCTCTTGGACTAGCAGTGAGGGACGTGGTCTACTTGATGTTTGGAGTGAGCTGGGTGGTCTGCAGGTGGACTGTAGTTTGGTATATTATCAGATTATTATTACAGCTATGAACAGATACTGTCTCTGCCGCTGCTCCGTGATACGCTCTACAAGAAATGTGCAGTAGTTTAGAAAACCGGATCTTCTTCCTGTGTTTACTTTCTTACTCGCACGCCAGACAGCTCTGACCAATCAGAGGAGACGACGTGCTCACGTGGTTTGTTGAGGCGCATTTTGGCGCATTCCGGTTTTTGCCTGTGTAAAAATAAACTTAACCGAGGAGGAAATGCTCCAAATAAACAAACTCATTAACTGATCCGGACCAGAGAAACCAACCACAGGTGTGAAAACTTTAACTCTTGCAGTCATAGCGCCTCCCAGGAACCTCTGAGATGTTACAGTATATGATGCGCTACTATGTAATAAATGCATTGGTGTAGGTAAAATCATCCCAACCAAAAATTGAAACATTTAAAAAAATGTTTATTTTAAAATCATGTTTCAATTTGCTGTGTTTGTTGTTAGTAACAGGCTCTGGTTGTTAGGTAGTCTTTCACTGTGTTAAGGCTTGTGTTGAGATGCCTGTTCAGAAATATCCTGCGGTCAGCAGCTTCACTGACCCGAGCTCTCGCCTCGCTGGAGCGCCATGTAGCTCCGCCAGCTTTAAACACGAGCTCAGTGATGAGAGCAGTGAATATCAACGATGATCATATACACTGTAATAAACCAGCTTTAGTATAATGTGTTGTTATGGTAACAGACTAGGAGGGTTTGGGTTAGATAACGTTTATATTAACTTTAGTCAGAAAACACTCTGAAACATAAAGTTACATTACTCTCTGGCCACGCCCCAATGTCATACCTGCTCCTACCCCCTTGACTAAATGTGTACTAAAATAATTTGCTATAGTAATCAATAATAGCATTGTTTCACGACGAATGGACCAATAGGAATGCTAAAAAATAGCTTGGAAAGAATTCTGGTTCCATTGACTTACATTGGAAGTGAAGTAAGTTGAGGCTCTCTCCTGTAAAATCTCAATTTTTAGGGTACTTTACTCTAATTATTGGTAATTATTGGTAATGAGCGGCCAGTTATTAATTAGTTACAGGCTCAGTAAGAGTTGTTTAACCAAACTTCTCAACTAAAGCTAATAATATAAACAGTAGCAGTAGATTTCTAGTGTTTCCAAAGCTTAAATATATGTACACATTCATTCCGTCTGGTTACGAAACTTCAAAAATCATCTCTAATAATACAGTGGTCTGTTTTTACCCTCCGAGCCTAATAGAACAATGAAGTCTGCATGGGCCGCGGATAATGACGAGGATGTAATCATGCAAATGAGAGGTATAGGGATTATGCAAATGGAAGAATAGCATTTTGCATTCACACTGTTTCCGGATCTGGATATTCAATTAACAATGGGACTGTTTTGAGGGGCCGCCGCAGACGGAGAGAGGAAGAAAAAAACAAAAAAAACAAAAGAGGGAGAGAGAGAGAGAAAAAACATATTACCTTGAGCAAGCGCGGATAAGCTTTTAACCTCAGAGACAGTTTAAGTGGTGACCTAACACGGAGTTTGAAGTTATGATTTATGGATTGGGAGATATTATTCTTTGTTCCACTCGGAGCGGAGGGGGCTGATAACGGTAAGTACAATAGCGAGATTAGCCCTGCGATTGGAGCCGTACGGAAGACGCACACTTCTGAAATCTCCTTTCTCTTTCTTTAGTGTGTGAGTGTGTGAGTGTGTGTGTGTGTGGGGGGGGGTAGGCTGTGGTGGGGGTGTAATGCACCTCCCTGCGCTGTAACAACAGGGCATTGATAATGCTATTGCTCACGGTTCATGACCAGGAAAAGATAAGAGAAATGAGTTTCTGTAAGCTTGGCACCGGCTTAACCTCTGACTCCCACTGAATATCAGGCTTTAGAAAACAGCCCCCCCACCCCAACCTGCATTCAGGCCGCACTTCCCTTCCAAACCCACCCGAACCCACATCTGCAGGTATTTAAATAGAGCTCGTCTCGGAGCTGGATGGCTCGCGGAACCGTGCTTGTGTTATCTTCCGTTCTGCAACCTGTTTGGAGGAAGAACGCTGGAGGAAATGCATCCTTCACAGCGAGTTCACTGCAGAACAGGACGTCTCAGCCATATATAACCCCTTTCACCACAGCATGAAATACTATTCCAGCCTGGAGCCTCGGAGCTTCATCAGGCCAGCCTTTCATATATATACATATATACACTGACCATACAGGAGCTCCACTTCCAGACTGTAGTTCATCTGATTCTCTGTATACTTTATTACTCTGTTCTTTAATGATCAGGACCCCCACAGGACCCCCACCTATTAGACACTCCTACTACTTGCTGGTCCACCTTGTAGATGTAAAGTCAGAGACAGTAGCTCATCTGCTGCT
The DNA here is from genome assembly GCA_021613375.1 of Megaleporinus macrocephalus. Classification (NCBI taxonomy): domain Eukaryota; kingdom Metazoa; phylum Chordata; class Actinopteri; order Characiformes; family Anostomidae; genus Megaleporinus; species Megaleporinus macrocephalus. The sequence goes on along the minus strand of CM038728.1, from coordinate 35,204,311 downwards.
GCACAGTTTGTGTTCCTCTAGTTCTTCATCAGTGGACACAGGACGCCGCCCACAGGACACTGCTGTCTGGATAGTTTTGGTTGGTGGACGGTTCTTAGTCCAGCAGTGACACTGAGGTGTTTAAACACTCCAGCAGCAGCAGCACTGCTGTGTCTGATCCACTCACACCAGCACAACACACACCTCCCTAATAGTATCTCCTCTGTGGTGGTCCTGTGTGGGTCCTGATCATTAAAGAACAGAGTAATAAAGTATACAGAGAATCAGATGAACTACAGTCTGTCAGTGGAGCTCCTGTATGGTCAGTGGAGCTGATACAGTGGACAGTGAGTGGAGGTCCTGTATGGTCAGTGGAGCTGATACAGTGGACAGTGAGTGGAGGTCCTGTATGGTCAGTGGAGCTGATACAGTGGACAGTGAGTGGAGGTCCTGTATGGTCAGTGGAGCTGATACAGTGGACAGTGAGTGGAGGTCCTGTATGGTCAGTGGAGCTGATACAGTGGACAGTGAGTGGAGGTCCTGTATGGTGAGTGGAGCTGATACAGTGGACAGTGAGTGGAGGTCCTGTATGGTCAGTGATCTGATGGTGCAGTATATAATGTGGCAGCTTTCAAGCCATGTTCAGGACATAGTCTAAACCTGATCCTTGTAATATATTATTATACTTTATATATTTTGTATATATTTTTATCTTTATCTATTGATGAGTGGAGGAACAGCAAAGTAAGAATGTTCAGATTCGTCATATTCAGATATCATCTCTCCTTTCTGAAATAAAAGAGTGTCCTGAGACTTTTGCCTCACGCTGTGTAACATAGAGCACATATCAGATGTTGAAAGTGAGACATTTTATCATTTCTTGTCGGAAACATACCAAAATATGTGTTTATTCATTTATTTAGTTGCAACTTGACTTTCTAAACTCGCCATGAAACCAGCAATTCAAAGCATATTCCTTTTATGTTGTGGACTTAATATGGGAGAGCATGATTCAGACAAATGGAGAAAGAATACGTCGACTCATTTGTAATAATTCACGCGATGAGTCCTGGATCAAAACAGCCGAGCCTATTTTCCCCGGCTCGCTATTTTTTCATCAGGTCTTTCTAATGGCTAAGCGGAGCTGACATCTGATTAGCTCACAACAGCATGCGGCCTCGCTTTCCCCACTAAACTCCATTTTGGCCACATAATTCTCAAAGTAAGCCGGTTGGCGTTATATTGAGTAAATATGACCACCCAAATTGAATCTGACAAAGCTACATTACAATCCATCACCGCTTATTAGACATTTCAAATTTTGGAATTAAGGACTAATAAGCAGACAATGAAGCTTTCGAAGAGATGGATGAGGCCAGCGAACAAACACAAAGGGGAAAAACAAAAAAAAACAAAAACAGCCACCGGTTCCTCCAGCCGCTCACACAGCACGGAGACGCTCGCTTCCCGGCCGGGCTTCTTCACTCCCAAACAGATTCCCAGCTTTAGTTTTTATTTCGGAACTCTGAAAACTTTTTTCTTTAGCCAAGAAATGAGCTGATAAAAAAACTGGCCTCTTTATTAGAAACACCGACCTTGTACTTCCACAAACTGGCCACTTTATTAGAAACACCCACCTAATACTTCCACCAACTGGCCACTTTATTCGAAAAACCCACCTTGTGCTTACACTAACTGGCCACTTTATTAGAAACACCCAACTTGTACTTTCACTAACTGGCCACTTTATTAGAAACACCCACCTTGTACTTACACTAACTGGCCACTTTATTAGAAACACCAAACTTGTACTTTCACTAACTGGCCACTTTATTAGAAACACCCACCTTGTGCTTCCACTAACTGGCCACTTTATTAGAAACACCCACCTTGTATTTCCACTAACTGGCCACTTTATTAGAAACATCTACTTTGTACTCACACTCATTGGCCACTTTATTAGAAACACCAACCTTGTACTTACACTAACTGGCCACTTTATTAGAAACACCAACCTTGTACTTCCACAAAGTGGCCATTATATTAGAAACACACACCTTGTGCTTTGACTAACTGGCCACTTTATTTGAAACATGCTTTTTATACTTCCACTTGAAGAGATGGATGAGGTCAGCGAATAAACACAAAGGAGAAAAAACTAAACAGCAACAAACAAACAGTGCCCGGTTCCTCCGCCGCTCACACAGGAAGGAGACGCTCGCTTCCCGGCCGTGCTTCTTCATTCCCGAACAGATTCCCGGCTTTGTTTTTCATTTCGGAACTTTCAAAAGTTCTCTCTAGCCGGGAAATGAGCAGGTACGCATCTGTCCGGCAGCTGGTGGGCGTCAGCGGAGAATAAAGGGGCAATGTTTCAAACATGTGATCAATATTGGACATTAGTTTCCAAGGAACCACAGATGGTTATTATCAAATGACCGTAACCATTACTTTTATTAATGAACTCGGGGCCGTGCTGGGAGATTTCCCCTGCCTGCACTAGCTCACCTGTTACGATAGGTCTGAGTAAGTACAGAGAGGAGAAGGCGAGAAGAATTACAGCCCGGCTCGCTGTGAAGTCCCTTGGACAACATTACATCTCTGTAAAAGGCATTTGTCAGAGAGCAGCCTATTTCTCCTCACCTGCCATCCTTCCCCGGCAGCGCGGCCTACACAGGAGGATCCGAGCGGCCGCCAGAATCCCTCAGCAATAAAACACATCCAACAACAGAGACCTTTATTATTTTTCATGAACAGGATCACATGCTAATGACCTTCCAGTGTATATGTGCTTGTAGTCATAAAGAATTTTATTTCTTTTTATTATTTATCATTTCAAAACAAGAGCTGCCTCGTAACACCGCGTGAACACTTCAACATGAAAACTTCCAGTTATTTCCACTAACTGGCCACTTTATTAGAAACATCTACCTTGTGCTTCCACTAACAGACCACTTTCTCAGAAACATCTAATTTGTATATACACTAACTGACCACTTTATTAGAAACACCCTTTGTACTTCCACCAAATGGCCACTTTGTTAGAAACTCCCTTTGTACTTCCACTAACTGGCCACTTTATTAGAAACACCCACTTGGTACTTCCCCCAAAAGGCCACTTTATTAGAAACCTCAACCTTGTGCTTCCACTAACGGACCACTTTCTCAGAAACATCTAATTTGTATATACACTAACTGGCCACTTGATTAGAAACCCCACTTTGTACTTCCACCAAATGGCCACTTTATTAGAAACACCCATTTTGTACTTCCACCAAATGGCCACTTTATTAGAAACTCCCTTTGTACTTCCACTAACTGGCCACTTTATTAGAAACACCCACTTTGTACTTCCACCAAAAGGCCAATTTATTAGAAACACCCTTTGTACTTCCATTAGCTGGCCACTTTAAAACAACCACTTTGTACTTCCACTAAATGGTCACTTTATTAGAAACACCCACTTTGTACTTTTATTAGCTGGCCACTTTATTAGAAACACTCACCTTGTACTTCCTCCAAATGGCCACATTATTAGAAACACCCACCTTGAGTTTGCACTAACTGGCCACTTTACTAGAAACACCCACCTTGAGTTTGCACTAACTGGCCACTTTATTAAAAAACATCCACCTTGAGTTTTCACTAACTGGCCACTTTATTAGAAACATCTACTTTGTACTTATTTCCAGTGTTCTGAGTAATACTGGTCGTACTGGTTGTTTCTGTGTGTTCTTGTTCCTGAAGCTCTTCTGATCTTACTGAGCGCTGATGAAGGACTAACAGGAGCTGTACAGCAGGCAAGCTCCAACAGAGGGGTTTCTGATAAAGTGGCCGGTATCTTTAGCACTGAACACTGGTCACGTATGATCACTCGTTCAGTTTTGTTTGTGAAGGCGAAGAATTTAAGCTCTGTTTTGTAGAAGGTATTGATCGGCCCTCATTACATATTCCTGGGAATAAATTACTGTTAACCTCACTGTTTTCCAAGCTTAAAGGATTTACAGCAAATAGCCTTCGGATGACAGATTCAGCTCGGGTCAAACGGGGAATTCTCAGTATTTATCTTCTGTTATTGTCTGATGGCGGTGATAGCGAGCCGTTTGGATGTAGAACATTATTTATCCTATTGATCCGGAGGAAGAGATAACACCTCAAAAAGCCTGGACTGAGCTGATGATTAAAGGAATGATTGAGGGAATGATTAAAGGAAGGTCTTACAGGACAAAGCAGAGAAAATTGTGTTCTTAACACTGAACTATACATATTTCTCTGTGAGACTTAACTGGGCTGTCTGGTCACTTAACTTTCCTCAAAACGTTTGTTTCCAGACTTTTCTATCTCATTTTTTAAGTTCTCATCTAAATTCTGGATTAGTTACTTATTGCTTTATTAAATCAGAACCTTTATTAATGCAATATTTGCTTTACACTAACTCTTCACTATACACTACCTATACACTATACACTAACTCTACACTATAAATTCACTATACACTACACACTAACTATACACTATACACTACCTATACACTATACACTAACTCTTCACTATACACTAACTCTACACTATAAATTCACTATACACTACACACTAACTATACACTATACACTACCTATACACTATACACTAACTCTTCACTATACACTAACTCTACACTATAAATTCACTATACACTACACACTAACTATACACTATACACTACCTATACACTATACACTAACTCTTCACTATACACTAACTCTACACTATAAATTCACTATACACTACACACTAACTATACACTATACACTACCTATACACTATACACTAACTCTACAGTATACACTACCTATACACTATACACTAACTCTACACTATACACAAACTCTACAGTATACACTAACTCTACACTATACACAAACTCTACAGTATACACTAACTCTACACTATACACTACCTATACACTAACTCTACACTATACACTAACTCTACAGTATACACTACCTATACACTATACACTAACTCTACACTACACACTACCTATACACTAACTCTACACTATACACTAACTCTACACTATACACTAACTCACAGTATACACTAACTCTACACTATACACAAACTCTACAGTATACACTAACTCTACACTATACACTACCTATACACTAACTCTACACTATACACTAACTCTACACCATACACTAACTCTACAGTATACACTACCTATACACTATACACTAACTCTACACTACACACTACCTATACACTAACTCTACACTATACACTAACTCTACACTATACACTAACTCACAGTATACACTACCTATACACTATACACTAACTCTTCACTATACACTATAAATTGATTATACACTATACACTACACACACTACTATATACTAATTATACACTATACAATAACTATACAGTATACACTAAATATACACTATAAATTCACTATACATTAACTATACACTATACACTACCTATACACTAACTCTACACTATACACTAACTCTACACTATACACTACCTATACACTATACACTAACTCTTCACTATACACTAACTCTACACTATACACTACCTATACACTATACACTAACTCTATACTATACACTAACTCTACACTATAAATTGACTATACACTATACACTACACACACTACTATATACTAATTATACACTATACAATAACTATACAGTATACACTAAATATACACTATAAATTCACTATACACTAACTATACACTATAAATTCACAATACACTAACTATATACTATACACTAACTCTACACTATACACTATACACACTACTATATACTAATTATACACTATACAATAACTATACACTACACACTAAATATACACTATAAATTCACTATACACTAACTATACACTAACTCTACACAATACACTAACACTAAATATACACTATAAATTCACTACTAAACCCTATACACTAACAATACACTCAGCACCTACAGTCAAGTACCACATATATTTTGTTTTTTAAATGTCATGTAAAGGTTACAGAGCATTGTATTTTAGTTTTTTATGTGTAAGCAGATGTTTATAAAAAGTGTATATATTTACAGGTTTAAATAATGTTTATGTTTTATTTGTTTTATATAGTTTTGCAAATAAATATAAATTGCAGTAAAATGTGGTATTTAGGATTGTTGTCTGCAGTGTGTGATGAGGTGAAATGTTTTGTTTAATTGAAATAAAGAGAAAATAAAGAGAAAAATGTCAAAATGCTTAAACACATAATACATAAAATATTTTATTATAATCTAGTTAATTCTATAATAACTATAATATTTAATGTAATATAATTAAAATTATTTGATAAGATGTTTTATTAAAATTTAGTGTTCACATTTTTTAGATGTAAAAATTATGAATTACTTTGCTTTAAAAAAATTCTGCATTGATGTTTCAAGTGTTTTGACATTTTTCAATTTTTATATGAAAAATAAGAGTTACCATTTAATTTAGTTTATTCTTAATAACATTTACAAACAATTTAAAGAACACAAAGTTTGTAATTTTCCTAAAAGTTAAAATTTTTAGTATAATTTTAAAATGATGTATAATTTTATGATGAATGATGATTTCATGTTCTATTAGCTTCTATTCAAAGTTCAGAATGTTTTTTTTCCTGTTTCTGAAAATGTTTCACTTAGTAGTTCTACACTTACAGACTGTAGTTCATCTGATTCTCTGTATACTTTATTACTCTGTTCTTTAATGATCAGGACCCCCACAGGACCACCACAGAGCAGATTCTATTAGGGGGGTGGGTCATTCTCAGCACTGCAGTGGAAAAAGAGGTCAGTGAGTGTTTATAGTTATTAAAACTTCTGATTATTTTATCCTAAAATTTTGAATCAGTGAGCGTGATCTCAGAAAGTTTGAGTGCGGCGAGCGGGAACTATCTGGACGCGTCTTCTGTCTGCTCTGCTTATTCATCTCTACGTTTTGTTCTTTTCTTTTTTTTTTCTTTGGGTAGATGCGTCTCAGATGTTTGGGGAATTCCTGTTGATGAGGGATCTTGAAAATTTATTCTAGACAGCTGCACCTCTGACAGCCTATCATTAGCTCCAAATCCTCCAGTGATGTTCCGTTCCCCGAAGACCGAAACAGATTGCAGAATATTTAGAAATTACACGACATAATTAAGGATTAACTTTCATGTCTCAGAGAAAGAAGAAGGAAACCTGTGTCAGGAGTTTTCTATCCTCCGGTTGCCGTCCATCAATGTCAGAAACATTCCGTAAGCATTAAGTTGTGCTACTTAGTAAATCAGTCGGTTTACTGAATAATATTATAGCAAATATTTCTAGTTTCAGTATCTTTATATTAAGATATTTATGTAGTAATATTTTGTGATGATGTGCTCAGGATGTTAATCTTAATGAAAATATCATAGCATTAAACTAAGAAATGTTTCTTATCTATTATATAATTTACTCCAAGTTATTTTATGATATATATGGGAGATATTGCGTAAGATGGCCTATTTTCTAATTAGTAATATATATATATAATGTATAAGTTGTATTATAAATAGAATCATGTCATGAATTATGCCACAGTTGAATTCAGTGTCAGATATTATACATATTATGTCACATGTTATCAAACATCATATATACATCATATAATATCTGAGATTAAATATATACCAGCTTAAATTTCTCATTTTGTACACATTTCTGTGCATCTTAGTTTATGTTCATTTTTATTCAGTATGTGTAATTAAGTAAAGTAACAGTAGCTGTGTAGTAAAATGTGCAAATATATGTTTGAGCTTGTATTTATTTAAAAAAAACACATGACAATGTAATATGTCACATAATATAGAATATAATAGAATATAGTAGAATAATAGATTAAAAGAATATAAATCATGTTATATTATAAATCAATAATATGTCAAGTCTATATAAATAAATATATATATATATATATATATATATATATATATATATATATATATATATATATATATATATATATATATATATATATACACACACTCAGTAAACACTTTATTATTAAATATTAATCAGTATTAATAGAGTAAGTAGTTATTTTCCATACGTCAGTGTGTGTATTTAACTCTTTCCAAGCTTCTCCTAAACAACCCAGTATTATTTACAGTTCTCATCTAATACCTGCTTTATGTTATGCTAATCAGTAAACTACAGATTAAATGCGAATTTTTCTCTAAATTTCTGTGCAAAAGTTCCATTTACACAGTCAAGTCACATTATTATGACCACTTTCTGCTTTGGATAGTGGCAGTGTGTAGGTGGGGCAGCATTCTGATCTAAGAAATGTTCTCTAGACCCACTCATCCATGTGAAAGACACTCTCAACCCACTGGGGTCTGAATCCATCCTTGCAGATCACGTACACCATACATGCTGATGGTCTTCTCTGGGGTGGATGGGATCCTCCAGCAAGACTATGAGACACGTCACATGACTAGAAATGTTCTACACTGGTTGGAAGAGCTGACTTCCAAGTACTCCCCTAATTCCCCAGACGGCGGTCATCCTGCCTGGTCATAATAATGTGACTCCACTGTGTATATGCACATTAACTTTGCACAGGCTACATTATATGTTCTGCATACAGCTATATATCTAACAACCCACATAATATGAAATATATAGCCAGTCATATATTAAGTAATATTACTGTGAGTCATCTGACATCACAGAAAATCATATCAGATACTTATTACTCCACGGTTTTGTGTAATTGTAGATGATCTTTCACTGATGCAACACTCCCTCTTCTTTTTCTCCTCCAGGTATCTCAGTCAAAGTGATAAGATGTTCAGTGTGATTATTATCTTTCATTGATAACTCCATTGAGTCAGTAATTCCAGCTGGTCTTTAGAGAGAGCTCAAATTCTCACTAGCAGACGACGGCAGCAGAGTGGGAGAACCAAAGGAAGCTCATTTACAGGAAAGATAAAAAGACAATTGTTTTTCTTTCTTTTTTCTAAAACATTATTGTAAGAAGTTTTAAAATCTGAGATCTTCAGAGAAAACTGAGGAAAAGATATCAAGGCCACGTTTCTGGTCCCGGACAGAACTGCAGTAGTAATGATGATTCATTACAGCAGGTCAGTTATTAAACGGATCGCTCTGGTTCTAAAATCTGATTGCTTTGCAACTAATTTGAAGCCACAGAAAAATATTCACACACAAGTTCTGTATTAATGCCAAAGATTTATAGAATGATATTAAACCATTACATATATTGAATGTAAAAGAAAACAGAGTAAAAGTACATATACACTGAGATAAAGAAATGAGAGAAAAAAAAAAAAAAATAAAAAAAAAAATATATATATATATATATATATATATATATATATATATATATATATATATATATATATATATACTGAAATAAAGAAATCAGAGTAGGAGTATAAATATACTGAAATTAAGAACTCAGAGTAAGAGTATATATATACTGACATTAAGATTTCAAAGTAAATGTATATACATTGAAATAAAGAAATAAGAGTAAGAAAATATATACACTTAAATAAAGAAATCAGAATAAGAGTATATATACACTTAAATGAAATCAGAGTGAGAGAATATATACTCTTAAATAAAGAAATCACAGTCAGAGTATATATACACTGAGATAAAGAAATCAGAGTAAGAGTATAAATTTGTGTGTGTGTGTGTGTGTGTGTGTGTGTAAAAATGAGAAAAATGCTAATTTTACTAGCGTCCAATGACATTTATTATAGTATATTAGCGCTGTGCTAATGCAAGTATACATTGATTTTCTTTGCCACAGACTTTTCATGTTTTATTTTGGATGTGACGGTTAATAATGAGTCTAGAGTTCCAGACGATCTTAAGTTATGAATTTCCTCGGTTCAACCAATTACACAGTGTGATTGGTTGATTGATTGATTGATTGATTGATTGATTTTGCTGTCATGCTGGTAGTGAATCTGTTTTGCAAGGCCTTCAGTCCAGCTTCTGAATCATAACCAGTAATTGCATCTATTTAGAATTTTCAGGGTTTTGATTATTTATCTAGATTTTATGTTAATCACATTCATTTTAGTGCTCTTCCAAGTTTACGGCTTGTAAACACACCATTACATACAGATTGTCATGACTTGATTACTGATTTAATTTTACAATTTGAATTAATCTAAATCTGAAAATATGTGAGGATGTGAGAATTGAGCACCACAATTTTAGCTCAGCCAAAAACCCCTGCCAGATAAAACACAGGCCCGAAATGAAGGGCTACAGAGACGGCAGTGGACAGACAGAGCCGCGGCCGGAGCTTCACTTGAGCTCTGCTTCCCATCACAAGTTTAAATTGCGTTTGAAAGTGTGTCTCTGCAGGCTTCTAGTCTGGAGAGCGCAACTCCGGTGAAAAAGAGCCCATTAGCATCGGGACCAGGGGAACGAGAACACATTAGAGCCGTCTCCAGGGACTCCAGCTCTCAGGTCCAAAGGCCTTAGAGCAACATAGCGGCGGAATAACGATGAGGAATACCCCAGAAATCCACTCCGCTAAGTAGCGCTAGCGCCGCCACGGGACATTGCTTTTAAAAAGCCGGTTTGCTAATGCTGCTCAGCAGATGGCTGGAGGAGCGAAGCCTCGTCAGCGCCGGTGAAGTGCCAACGGTGTTCGAGAATTGTAATTAACAAACAAATGCGCATTCTGCAGATACTGATGGAGCCGCGGTCGGCCAAGTCTGTGTCCGCCATCTGCGGAATCGCTATTGTATTGTTGTCAACCGCTCAGGCTCGAGAACGTGGCCAGAAGTCTCGGAAGCTGATGCTCTTTGATGCCGCTGCAATATGCACTCACAACGTGTTGGAGATGATTATTCAGTTCGCTGCGGCTGCAGCCAATCACGCAACCCGCGCATGAGACTAGCTATCGTGGCTATCCAAAGAAGAATATGCATTTCCATCAGTCCATCCAATATCTTCAGCTCTATCACACTACTCGGGGTCACGGGGGGCTGGAGCCAGTCCCAGCGTCATCGGGTGAAGGTGGGGAACACCATGGACAGGTCACCAGTCCATCACATGGCCAACACACACTCACTCTCACACACACTCACACCTACACACTCACTCACACCTACAGGCAGTTTAGAGTGAGGATCCTAACATGCATGTGTTTGGACTGTGGGAGGAAACCGGAGAACCTGGAGGAACCCACTCAAACACAGAGAGACCATACACACTCCACACAGTAATCTATCTATCTATCTATCTATCTATCTATCTATCTATCTATCTATCTATCTATCTATCTATCTATCTAATCAGCTCATAATATAATCTAAATACTGATAAAACAACATAACACTGATACTCACACAGTGTCTCTATCTATCTATCTATCTATCTATCTATCTATCTATCTATCTATCTATCTATCTATCTATCTATCTATCTATCTAATCAGCTCATAGTATAATCTAAATACAGATAAAACTAAATAACACTGATAAACACACAGTGTCTCTATCTATCTATCTATCTATCTATCTATCTATCTATCTATCTAATCAGCTCATAGTATAATCTAAATACTGATAAAACAATATAATACTGATACACACAGTGTCTCCTATCTATCTATCTATCTATCTATCTATCTATCTATCTATCTATCTATCTATCTATCTATCTATCTATCTATCTATCTATCTATCTAATCAGCTCATAGTGTAATCTAAATACTGATAAAACAATATAATACTGATACACACAGTGTCTCCTATCTATCTATCTATCTATCTATCTATCTATCTATCTATCTATCTATCTATCTATCTATCTATCTATCTATCTATCTATCTAATCAGCTCATAGTATAATCTAAATACTGATAAAACAATATAATACTGATACACACAGTGATCCCAGGTCAGAGTGGGCGGATGTGGGTGAGAATCATGTGTGTTTGAACAGAGCAGCTGGACGTGATGTGTGGTTGAAACAGGTGGCTGTCCAAAGACAAGAAACATGCATCTATAGTTTTGTTGAATTAAATGTTTCTATCATTGGAGCACGACAGCTCCTCTTCATATCCTGGGAAAGTTTTAGGATGAATGGGCCAATAGAAACGCTCCAGAATAGCTTGGAAATACTTCAGGTTCCATTAACTTGCACTGAAAGTGAAAACAGTTTTTGGCCTCTCCTGTGAAGTTGCTATTTCGGAGATGCTTGTTTTCTTTGGACGGGGATGATATAAACAGTGGAGACGTCCCCGCCAATTTTAGGGAGGACAGGACTGTCCCTGCCAATATTTGAGCAAACTCGGTAACATTATCTTCAGAATGAAGTCCAGTGTGCATCCAAGAGTCTCAGAGAGCACCGATTTAGGCATGCTCGCATTTGATTGGCTGAAAGTGAGGAAATCCATGTTGGCATCTGACGTCTCACGTTATGAAATATAAATATTATACTTCCTGCCAGACGCGGAGGAGACCAATGCTGATCAAGATCTTGGTATTTGGTGCTCTGTGTATAACTATCTATCTATCTATCTATCTATCTATCTATCTATCTATCTATCTATCTATCTATCTATCTACTTACAGCCTGTAGCAGTTCACTTAGTGCCATAGTTCTTGGTCAGGATCACCACAGAGCAGATGCTATTAGGGAGGTGGATCATTCTCAGCACTGCAGTGACACTGACGTGGTGGTGGTGTGTTAGTTAGTGTGTGTTGTGCTGGTGTGAGAGGATCAGACACAGCAGTGCTGCTGCTGGACTGTTTAAACACCTCAGTGTCACTGCTGGACTGAGAATCGTCCACCAACCAAAACTATCCAGACAGCAGTGTCCTGTGTCCACTGATGAAGGACTAGTGGAACACAAACTGTGCAGCAGCAGATGAGCTACTGTCTCTGACTTTACATCTACAAGGTGGACCAGCAAGTAGTAGGAGTGTCTAATATAAGTGAGATATAAGGAGGTGGGTTTAATGTTATGGCTTCTGGAGCTCTGTTTTCACAAAGTTTTTTCTACTTTATGCTGTATATATATCTGTCCTCGGAATCTCTTTGAACGTAGGCTGTATTTCCAGACAGTATACGAAGGGTCCCACACTTTGGAACAGACTTCTAACATGCAGCAGCCGAGAATTGCTTGAAAGGCACTGACTCCATCCGTCTTTAGACAGAAGAGGTCTCCCCGTCATACGATGCTACAAAGGAGGGTGAAGGCCAGCATACGCTTCCTCTGGGCCACATGAAGCTCCAGGTGTTTTGAATTCAAATACAACGTCATTGGAACTCAACCAACTTGAATAAGAATGTTAACTCTTATACAACAGCCAGTGGACGCCTGTCTGGAAAACCGTCCCACCCCCCAAAGCAAGAGAGGACAGTTGCTTTCTCAGAGTCCCAGTCATGGACAGCTGTGGCACGAATTGGAATTGACCTTACCTCAACTTTTAATAAGCCAATATAGAGACACAGTGCTACACTGGTGTCAGAAGTGGGACAGCACCCTCAGACGTCTGGAGAGGAATGGTGTTACCAGGGATTTAAAGGTGGCTGGAGGGCAGCGTGGTAGCATTGACCGCAGTCCCCCACTGACGCTTCGAGGCAGAGCTGCAGGCGTGGTTGGTCAAGGTTGAGATTTGGGGCTCCAGTGTTTACATGCAGCACCCTCACTGACATCTAGCGCCACCCCAGTGGTGAGAGAGTTGACGTAAGCTTTAAGAAGCTCGGCCGTGGCATGTGTACTGGGAGGTGGAGGTTGTTGTTTCCCATATCTTCTTCGTAAAGCCACCTGTTTACCGAGACTGAACAGAAACGATCCAAAATACACAGTAATGTATCACAAAAATTCTTATTTATTTTATTTCAGTGGTGATAATTTGCACAACAGACTTTTCGCTGCTGAGCTTGTGGTCCGGCTCCGTACGCACCGTGGGTTTCAAACTGGTGCCGAAGGCTGAGCTAGAATCAATAGCCTCGTTTTGGAGCTGGTGCTGCTGTGGCACTTTTCATTCTGTTTTTCTTCGTATTCCTCTTTTTTCTCCAGTAGTTTTCTGACACTCCGGCAGCCAAGCCTCAGTAATTGGGAATGACATCTGCAATCATCCGTGCTCCGTGTCAATTCCCTCAACAGTGATTTATTTACTGATGATATGAGCGGCTCCTGAAAAGACTGCTCTGTTTGTTCTGCATCAGCAAAATCACAGTCTCTGCAAAACTGAGAGAGAGAGAGACAGACAGAGAGACACACACACACAGAGAGATAGAGAGAAAGATAGAGACAAAGAGAAAGAGACAGAGAGAGAGAGAGAGAGACAGACAGAGAGAGAGAGACAGACCGAGAGAGACACACAGAGAGATAGAGAGAGACAGACCGAGAGAGAGACAGACAGAGAGAGAGAGACACACAGAGAGAGAGAGACACACAGAGAGATAGGGAGAGACAGACCGAGAGAGAGAGAGAGAGATAGAGAGAGACAGACCGAGAAAGAGAGAGAGAGAGAGAGAGAGATAGGGAGAGAGAGGGATTTAAAAAGAGAGAGATATAACTGGTCAGGTTTGCTGTATTTGTGGGAAACGTCTATGAGACTGTATTGACCTTCTGGAGCTGACCAGCTGAATTACCTTCATGAGGAACGTCTGTGTTTAGGAAGCGGCTGTAAAGGCTGTGAAGGAAGTGAAGGCTGTGAAGGAAGTGAAGGCTGTGAAGGAGGTGAAAGCTGTGAAGGCAGTGAAGGAGGTGAAGGTTGTGAAGGCTGTGAAGGAGGTGAAGGCTGTGAAGGAAGTGAAGGCTGTGAAGGCAGTGAAGGAGGTGAAGGAGGTGAAGGCTGTGAAGGCTGTGAAGGAGGTGAAGGCAGTGAAGGAAGTGAAGGCTGTGAAGGCAGTGAAGGAAGTGAAGGCTGTGAAGGCAGTGAAGGAAGTGAAGGCTGTGAAGGCAGTGAAGGAAGTGAAGGCTGTGAAGGATGTGAAGGCTGTGAAGGCAGTGAAGGAAGTGAAGGCTGTGAAGGCAGTGAAGGAAGTGAAGGCTGTGAAGGCAGTGAAGGAAGTGAAGGCTGTGAAGGCAGTGAAGGCAGTGAAGGCTGTGAAGGCTGTGAAGGAGGTGAAGGCAGTGAAGGAGGTGAAGGCTGTGAAGGCAGTGAAGGAGGTGAAGGCAGTGAAGGAGGTGAAGGAGGGGAAGGCAGTGAAGGAAGTGAAGGCTGTGAAGGCTGTGAAGGAGGTGAAGGCAGTGAAGGAAGTGAAGGCAGTGAAGGAAGTGAAGGCTGTAAAGGCTGTGAAGGAAGTGAAGGCTGTGAAGGCAGTGAAGGAGGTGAAGGCTGTGAAGGCTGTGAAGGAGGTGAAGGCAGTGAAGGAAGTGAAGGCTGTGAAGGATGTGAAGGCTGTGAAGGCAGTGAAGGAAGTGAAGGCTGTGAAGGCAGTGAAGGAGGTGAAGGAGGGGAAGGCAGTGAAGGAAGTGAAGGCTGTGAAGGCTGTGAAGGAGGTGAAGGCAGTGAAGGAAGTGAAGGCTGTGAAGGCTGTGAAGGAGGTGAAGGCAGTGAAGGAAGTGAAGGCTGTGAAGGCAGTGAAGGAGGTGAAGGCTGTGAAGGAGGTGAAAGCTGTGAAGGCAGTGAAGGCAGTGAAGGAAGTGAAGGCTGTGAAGGAGGTGAAGGCTGTGAAGGAGGTGAAGGCAGTGAAGGAAGTGAAGGCTGTGAAGGAGGTGAAGGCTGTGAAGGAGGTGAAAGCTGTGAAGGCAGTGAAGGAGGTGAAGGTTGTGAAGGCTGTGAAGGAGGTGAAGGCAGTGAAGGAAGTGAAGGAGGTGAAGGCAGTGAAGGAGGTGAAGGTTGTGAAGGCTGTGAAGGAGGTGAAGGCAGTGAAGGCTGTGAAGGAGGTGAAGGCAGTGAAGGAAGTGAAGGCTGTGAAGGCTGTGAAGGCAGTGAAGGCAGTGAAGGAGGTGAAGGCTGTGAAGGCAGTGAAGGCAGTGAAGGAAGTGAAGGCTGTGAAGGCAGTGAAGGAGGTGAAGGCAGTGAAGGAGGTGAAGGCAGTGAAGGAGGTGAAGGCAGTGAAGGCAGTGAAGGCAGTGAAGGAAGTGAAGGCAGTGAAGGCAGTGAAGGAGGTGAAGGCAGTGAAGGAGGTGAAGGCAGTGAAGGAGGTGAAGGCTGTGAAGGCAGTGAAGGCAGTGAAGGAGGTGAAGGCTGTGAAGGCTGTGAAGGCAGTGAAGGAGGTGAAGGCAGTGAAGGAGGTGAAAGCTGTGAAGGCAGTGAAGGAGGTGAAGGTTGTGAAGGCTGTGAAGGAGGTGAAGGCAGTGAAGGAGGTGAAGGCTGTGAAGGCAGTGAAGGAGGTGAAGGAAGTGAAGGCTGTGAAGGCAGTGAAGGAGGTGAAGGCTGTGAAGGAGGTGAAGGCTGTGAAGGAGGTGAAGGCAGTGAAGGAAGTGAAGGCTGTGAAGGCAGTGAAGGAGGTGAAGGCAGTGAAGGCAGTGAAGGAGGTGAAGGCAGTGAAGGAGGTGAAGGCAGTGAAGGCAGTGAAGGCAGTGAAGGAAGTGAAGGCTGTGAAGGCAGTGAAGGAGGTGAAGGCTGTGAAGGCGGTGAAGGAGGTGAAGGAGGTGAAGGAGAAGAGCTGGGCGGCCGCAGCCTTCATTCCACACGCCAGACGCTTTGTGAAACTCTTGAATGCGTTTTGTCGCATGTCGTTAGTCACTCTGAAAGACGCTCAGGTAATGGAGTGCTCCCTCTTTTTCTTTTTTCCCTTTTTTTCCCGCCGCCCAGCTCCGGAGAATTTATCAGTGATTGATGGCGAATCATTCCGAACTGCTCGACAGAACTTTCCATTTGGGCGGAGGGAGGAAATCGCTCTTTTCCCTGCACGCGCTCCTTCTTGAACCGAGCGCTAAGGCTGCGCTCGCTATACCGCTGAGTCCCACAATGAAATTATGATTGATACTGCTTCGCATCAGCGGCCAATTACAGGCTTCTCCTGACCTTAATGGAACAGAAATTGCTGAGATGAAAACGATATGCTCTTATTTCATTAAAGGTAACTATGACAACAGCATGGTTGGGTAACACGGTGTAATTTGTTTATTTATCAAACTGTCAGAAGTTGGACGTTTCTAATGGCAGGTTATTGATTAGCGAGCGTTCTCCTTTTTGGCTCGAAGGTGGAATTTCATTTTCTTCCGACTTATTTTCAATTACACGTATAGAGTGTAACATCCTGACAGTCCCGGGACACCTAGAGAGGAGACTCAGTTGGTGTGGTCATCCAATTTCAGCCATCTAATCACTGATAGGACGTTTGCTGGAAGCAATGAGTTCAACCCATAACACTATTGTTGATATATATATATATATATTATTTCCATATATTTCCATTTATACGTCCATATATATTATTATTTCCAGACAGTAAGTTTTAATTTACTCAGTAAACACTTTATTATTAAATATTAATCAGTATTAATAGAGTAAGTAGAGCTTTTACACTTTATTATTAAATATTAATCAGTATTAATAGAGTAAGTAGTGCTTTTACACTTTATTATTAAATATTAATCAGTATTAATAGAGTAAGTAGAGCTTTTACACTTTATTATTAAATATTAATCAGTATTAATAGAGTAAGTAGTGTTTTTCATACGTCAGTGTGTTTATTTAACTCTTTCCAAGCTTCTCCTAAACAAACCAGTATTATTATCAGTTCTGAT
The DNA here is from genome assembly GCA_021613375.1 of Megaleporinus macrocephalus. NCBI lineage: Eukaryota > Metazoa > Chordata > Actinopteri > Characiformes > Anostomidae > Megaleporinus > Megaleporinus macrocephalus. The sequence continues at coordinate 35,186,641 of CM038728.1, read as the reverse complement.
CTAATACCTGCTTTGACTGCTCAGTACTTCATTAAGATAAATCAAGATTTGCTGCTGAAGGAACTGAACACATTCATACAATGTCTGGGGCGTCCAGGAAAAATCTGGAACCTAACTTTGTTCTTCGAACTGGATCAAGATCTGATCTACTTCTCTCACAATAACATATTCATGTTACTTTGTATTGTATGTCTGATTATTTACATCTGTTCTAATCAGATCTGCTCTTCTTGCTGGTGATCAGACACTTACTGATCAGATAAAGGTGCATATAAAACTAATTCAAGTTTGTTTTGTTTGCTTCAGAAACTCTGAAAATGTCTGGTGGTCCAAACAGGTGGAGGGTAAACTGATCACTGATGAACTTGTTGCTGGATGTAAAGTGTTTCTGGTAAGTAAACAGTAAAGTACTGATGAACTGAGTTATTAGGTGGGTGTTTCTAATAAAGTGGCCAGTTTGTGTAAGTCCAAGATGGGTGTTTCTAATAAAGTGGCCAGTTTGTGGAAGTACAAGGTGGGTATTTCTAATAAAGTGGCCAGTTTATGTAAGTCCAAGGTGGGTGTTTCTAATAAAGTGGCCAGTTTGTGTAAGTCCAAGATGGGTGTTTCTAATAAAGTGGCCAGTTTGTTTAAGTACAAGGTAGGTGTTTCTAATAAAGTGGACAGTTTGTAGAAGTCCAAGGTGGGTGTTTCTAATAAAGTGGCCAGTTTGTTTAAGTACAAGGTAGGTGTTTCTAATAAAGTGGACAGTTTGTAGAAGTCCAAGGTGGGTGTTTCTAATAAAGTGGCCAGTTTGTTTAAGTACAAGGTAGGTGTTTCTAATAAAGTGGACAGTTTGTAGAAGTCCAAGGTGGGTGTTTCTAATAAAGTGGCCAGTTTGTAGAAGTCCAAGGTGGGTGTTTCTGATAAAATGGCCAGTTAGTGGAAGTACAAGGTGGGTGTTTCTAAGTAAGTTAAATTTATTATTTGGTGAATGGCAACTTAAATGAATCTTGTATTGATGATCAACAAATTCTCTCTGAACGTTTACCTGCAGAAGGTGTTAGATGATGATCAGACCACATTTTATTTTCTCAGTAAACAAGTTTCAGGTCTTTCCAGGAGATGCGCTCACTTCTTCTGTGACTGTAAGCTGATCAGTATCAGTGACTGTACACAAACAGTGTGTTATGAAAGTGAGTTTAGAGCCTATACGACTCCAGAGCCGCTGAGCAGTGATGTCTCTACTCCGCTGGGTGTTCTTCTCAAACACTCCACCGCGCTCGTTCTTGGTGTTTCTGCTTTTCATTTTGTTCCGAGTCGCGGCTCGTCTGCGTGCTCGGCTCTTTATGTCGTTCCAGAACAAACCGTTTCTGCCGCAGCCGCCGCTGAGCACTGGTATTTGTTGTAAAGCGAAACTCTCCCAGCTGATCCATATTGATCAGTGAAGCTTTTTCACACCGAATCTGTGGAGGACTCAGCCGCCGTGATGGCGCGGTTCTGCCTGGCTGTTTACCGTCGGCCTCCGGGAGCCTCCCAGAATTCCTCCACGGGCGCATCGTGAAGCGCAGCCGGCTTCCGTACACGAGCTATATTTCACAAAGTCAAAAGAATCGATCCATTACAGCCCGTTTGGGATGCCTGGAACACGTCCAGCTCTCTCCCTCTCTCTCTCTCTCTCTCTCTCTCTCTCTCTCTCTCTCTCTCTCTCTCTCTCTCTTTCTCTCTCTCTCTCGTTTGAAAGCGCCAGGCTTGCTCGTGATCAGCACCGCGTATTCGGGGAATTTGTCATTGTATCGAACATGTTTCGAGGCAGCGGAGAGAGAAGAACAATTACAGAGTCTCCTCAGAGGACAAATCTGTATTTGTCTAAACTTTCTTCATCTTCTTCTGAATGAAGCAGACTCAGTATATACCTCACACATATTCAAATACATACATTCATACAGCTGTTTCTAATAAAGTGGCCAGTCAGTGGAAGTACAAGGTTGGTGTTTATAATAAATTGGCCAGTTAGTGGAAGTACAAGGTGGATGTTTCTAATAAAGTGGCCAGTTAAAGAAAATACAAGGTTGGTGTTTCTAATAAAGTGGCCAGTTATTGGAAGCACAATGTGGGTGTTTCTAATAAAGTGGCCAGTTAGTGGATGTAAAAGGTTGGTGTTTCTAATAAAGTGGCCAGTTAGTGGATGTAAAAGGTTGGTGTTTCTAATAAAATGGCCAGTTAGTGAATGTAAAAGGTTGGTGTTTCTAATAAAATGGCCAGTTAGTGGATGTAAAAGGTTGGTGTTTCTAATAAAGTGGCCAGTTAGTGGATGTAAAAGGTTGGTGTTTCTAATAAAGTGGCCAGTTAGTGGATGTAAAAGGTTGGTGTTTCTAATAAAATGGCCAGTTAGTGAATGTAAAAGGTTGGTGTTTCTAATAAAGTGGCCAGTTAGTGGATGTAAAAGGTTGGTGTTTCTAATAAAATGGCCAGTTAGTGGATGTAAAAGGTTGGTGTTTCTAATAAAGTGGCCAGTTAGTGAATGTAAAAGGTTGGTGTTTCTAATAAAATGGCCAGTTAGTGAATGTAAAAGGTTGGTGTTTCTAATAAAATGGCCAGTTAGTGAATGTAAAAGGTTGGTGTTTCTAATAAAATGGCCAGTTAGTGGATGTAAAAGGTGGGTGTTTCTAATAAAGTGGCCAGTTAGTGGATGTAAAAGGTGGGTGTTTCTAATAAAGTGGCCAGTTAGTGGATGTAAAAGGTTGGTGTTTCTAATAAAATGGCCAGTTAGTGGATGTAAAAGGTGGGTGTTTCTAATAAAGTGGCCAGTTAGTGGATGTAAAAGGTTGGTGTTTCTAATAAAGTGGCCAGTTAGTGGATGTAAAAGGTTGGTGTTTCTAATTAAATGGCCAGTTAGTGAATGTAAAAGGTTGGTGTTTCTAATAAAATGGCCAGTTAGTGGATGTAAAAGGTGGGTGTTTCTAATAAAGAGGGTGACTGTCTCTGTAGTGAGTAATGTAAGAGGCTCTGGACGAGGAAAGTGTGGGCTGAATGTAAATGACTGCTGTAAATATAACACGTTGGTTCTTCGTGAAACTCGGACGCTGCCGTTTCCATCGCTTCCCGTATTCCAGCACCAGTCCAGTTGGTTGTTTTTGGGAAGTCCTTGGAGGGAGAATCATGGAGACATCTTTCTGCTAAGCGTCTGACCTTTGTTTTGAAACATATAAAGCACTTACCAGGAATATCCAGTGGGGAAGTGGCACTTGCCTGAAGCCATCTCCAGGCTTTCTACAATGCGTATCATTCCAAAAGGCTGGCTGTCCTCCGGAGACCACAGCGCGCTCTGTCACGGCAAACAAATAGACCAAAGAGAGCGTGTCCTTGAAAGCCGGCGGACTTTTCCCAGCGATTTGATTTCACTTGCAGCTTTCGCCATCCTTCGCTGTTTGGTGCTGCACTCGCTGGTTTTTGGCGGACGCTGCGTTTCTCACAATGAAGGTTCCTAAACGATGTCTGGAATTAGGCCTGCGCCGATGTCAGAGAATTCCCTTTCATTGAATTACCTCCAGCCAAAATTTCAGCATCAGCTAAAAACTCTGAACCAAATTCTAAATTTTACATCACAGTGTTCAGTATTTAATGTGCTTCTATTTACTTGCTGGTCACCTCCTTATATCTTCACTCACTGTCCATTGTATCAGCTCCACTGACCATACAGGACCTCCACTCACTGTCCACTGTATCAGCTCCACTGACCATACAGGACCTCCACTCACTGTCCACTGTATCAGCTCCACTGACCATACAGGACCTCCACTCACTGACCACTGTATCAGCTCCACTGACCATACAGGACCTCCACTCACTGTCCACTGTATCAGCTCCACTGACCATACAGGACCTCCACTCACTGACCACTGTATCAGCTCCACTGACCATACAGGACCTCCACTCACTGTCCACTGTATCAGCTCCACTGACCATACAGGACCTACACTCACTGTCCACTGTATCAGCTCCACTGACCATACAGGACCTACACTCACTGTCCACTGTATCAGCTCCACTGACCATACAGGACCTACACTCACTGTCCACTGTATCAGCTCCACTGACCATACAGGACCTACAATCACTGTCCACTGTATCAGCTCCACTGACCATACAGGACCTCCACTCACTGTCCACTGTATCAGCTCCACTGACCATACAGGACCTCCACTCACTGACCACTGTATCAGCTCCACTGACCATACAGGACCTCCACTCACTGTCCACTGTATCAGCTCCACTGACCATACAGGACCTCCACTCACTGACCACTGTATCAGCTCCACTGACCATACAGGACCTCCACTCACTGTCCACTGTATCAGCTCCACTGACCATACAGGACCTACACTCACTGTCCACTGTATCAGCTCCACTGACCATACAGGACCTACACTCACTGTCCACTGTATCAGCTCCACTGACCATACAGGACCTACACTCACTGTCCACTGTATCAGCTCCACTGACCATACAGGACCTACAATCACTGTCCACTGTATCAGCTCCACTGACCATACAGGACCTCCACTCACTGTCCACTGTATCAGCTCCACTGACCATACAGGACCTCCACTTACAGACTGTAGTTCATCTGATTCTCTGTATACTTTATTACTCTGTTCTTTAATGATCAGGACCCCCACAGGACCACCAGAGAGCAGATACTATTAGGGAGGTGGACCATTCTCAGCACTGCAGTGACACTGCCGTGGTGCTGGTGTGTTAGTGTGTGTTGTGAGGTTACATCATGTGGGACAATTCAGCTTTAGATGTTTAGATGTTGTGGTGTAGCTCTGCGTACAGAACTTGGTGGAAAGCTTCAGTGACCCATTGTGTTACACTCAACGTACACCATAAGGACAAACCAAAAAAAAACAAAAAACAAAACAGAAACAAGGCCACGAAGAGTAAACAATAGCTCTGAGCAGTGTTCAAATAGCCATTATTTTACATATAGGGACAAAGGGACACTAATTAAAAGCCATTAATCATTTCCCCCAAATGTTATCAACCAGGGCATTGGTTGCCGCAGGCGACGTGCTCTTAACCCTGCTTAATAAGCTGCAACGTAATCCAAAGGATGCGTCCGCTTCAACATCCGGCAGTATTCCAAATCAGAGGCTGCACTTATAGCGGAGCCGGGTCTCACCTTAACTCTATCTCATCATCTTCCATCACGCCCTCTTCCTCGCGTCTCTATTATGCGAGTGCTCGATCCCTTATTAGCATCATGCGGCGATAACCTCCATTGTCATGGTTCAAAAGCTGTTCCCGCAATTCAGCTGTTTCCCCGTAATCACTTCAGCTAATGCAGAACGAGCGTGGAATCTGATAATTATCTTATTCAGCCTGCATGTCTTTTATGCCCGGGAAATATAATGTGATATTGAAAAGTCCTACACCGGATTCATGGTAATGCATTTGTCCCACCGCGCCAGCAGGACGGAGGAGGGATCCGCCCCTTTTGCCCTTGTGCGTGTACATGAGCTTATCGGCGCCGTCTGATTATGGGTGACAGTGATCCAGATTTTAAATGTGTATTGGATCTTTGCATTATTCATGTTTTTTTTTTTCGTGGCCGTGTGCAATCCTCCTCTGAGCCGTTAACTAAGCGTGCGCGGCGTCCGGTACGTAAGGCGGTCAGAGGTCTCCGTCTGAAGGCCTGCTTTGTTAGCAGCGCTGCATTATGCATTCGAAGGCGCATATTCTAATGGGCTCAACATCACCACGGTTTCTGTAGTAGCTATGACGACGTGGTGCTGAACTTTGGCAGGAATGAACTTCAGCAGGAAGATGATCTGAATTTCTTCTTTTCAGCACTACTGATTTCTTTGTTGGGCTTTTAAGCAATTGCTTTGTTGGGGTTGCTATGCAATTGCTTTCGTATCCCAGGCGGTTGCTAGGGGGTACTGTGGTATCCAAGGTGATTGCTAAAGTGTTGCTACAGTATCTTGATGTTGGGTGGTTGCTATGATGTCCCAAGTTGTTTCTATGGTGTTGCTGAGAAGTAACTATGGTATCCCAGGTGGTTGCTAGGGTTACGGTAGCCAAGGTGGCTGCTAGAGTGTTGCTACAGTATCTCAAATGGTTGCCTAGGTGATGTTGGGTGGTTGCTATGGTGTCTCAAGTTGTTCCTATGGTGTTGCTGAGAAGTAACTATGGTATCCCAGGTGGTTGCTAGGGTTACGGCAGCCAAGGTGGCTGCTAGAGTGTTGCTACAGTATCTCAAATGGTTGCCTAGGTGGTGTTGGGTGGTTGCTGTGGTGTTGCTGTGAAGTAGCTATGGTGTCCCAGGTGGTTGCTAGTGGTTACTGTGGTATCCAAGGTGGTTGCTATGGTACCCTGGGTTGCTGCTATGGTGCTGCTATGAAGTAGCTATGGTATCCAGTGTGGTTGCTAGGGAGTTGCTATATATATATTGCCAAGGTATTTCTGGTTGGTGGACGGCTATGGTATCTGAGGTGTTTGTTAAGGTGTTACTGTGAGGTTGCTATGGCATTCTAAGTGGTCTAGATGCCTATGGTATTCTATTTGGTCCTGCTATGATATTTCATATGGTTGCTAAGGTTGTTGCTATGAAGTAGCTATCCATCGCAATCAGTTTCTATGACATTGCTAGGCGGTTGCTATCGTATCGCTGGTGGTTGCCAAGGGATTGATGTAAAGTTGCTATGAATTTTTGGATGGTTGATTTGGTGTTGCTGTGATATCTCAAGTAGTTGTCAAGGTTGTTGCTACGAAGTAGATATGTATCTCAATCAGTTGCTATGACGTTGCTAGGTAGTTGCTATAGTGTCCCAAGTGGTTGCTAAAGTGCATTGCTAACTTTAACTTTTGGCAATCAGTTGCTATGACATTGCTAAGTGGTTGCTATCGTATCCCTGGTGGTTGCCAAGGGATTGCTGTAAAGTTGCTATGAATTTTTGGATGGTTGAGTAGGTGTTGCTATAAAATCTCAGGTAGTTGTCAAGGTTGTTGCTATGAAGTATATATATGTATCTCATTTGGTTGCTATGACATTACTAGGTAGTTGCTATAGTGTCCCAAGTGGTTGCTAACGTGCGTTGCTAACTTTTGGCTTCCTCGTGAATGAACTTCAGTAGGAAGATGTTTGAATTACATGCATGTTGTATTTTCTAAGCGCTGCTGGTTTGTTGGGCTTATATTTCGTGGCTGAGAATGAAGGCAGCGCCACCGCTAAGCTAAGCTAAGCTGCACCTTTACCTGGTGTAAAACCTCAGTAGGCCTGTAATCAGACACCTCATAGAGAAGCAGGTGCTGAAACGCTGAGCTATTAAAACTGGCTCAAACTTGCTCCTGCTGCTGTAGTAATAATTAAAAAAGGCTGCGCCTGGTTTTGGGTAATCTGGCACTTCTGAACTCGCCTCCCTGACGCATTACCAACGCAGACGTCTGAGTTCGACGCAGGAGCTTTACTTCAAGTCGGGCGAGACTGAAGACGCGGGTACCTCCAGCTAGAACAAGGATTTATTACTTGCAGCAGCATTTGCATAATTGTATGCATCTCATGCCGTGTGGGTACAAACTGCCTGCATGGATGATCAGTTCTTATCTTAAAACCGTACCAAAAAAAAGATAAAAGAAAAGGGGGAACAGGCGCTCGCAGAAAAGGAGTCATTTCGATTCCTGCTGTACACGTCAAATTATTCAAATTATTTTGGATCCGATGTTTTCAAAACGGTTACAGTCAGAGCTCACCGGCTTCTGGTAATCACACTGGTCCGTTGACGTTGGCTTAGCTTGCTAATATATGAGAAGTTGTTTGATTGACGTGTCCCGTCTTTGCTGTCTTTGTCATTTTTCAGGGGTTTTTTTTGTTTCCATGAAGCAACTCAGTGCTAACGCTTTGACTGTATTAGATATTTATCTTCAGCAGTGTTCACTAATGATGTGACGGTTTTCCTTTATCAGCTGCTTTAAGGACTGAATGTTGTTTAATGATTTAGAGGGCGCTGTCACTGAAAACCTATGATATGAAGGGCTCTGTCTCTGAAAATCTGAATAGGCCAACGCCAGAAGTGGGTCTGAAAGTAAAGCTCTCCGCCAGTTTTCCCTAACCCAGCAAAGGAGTCTTTAACAAAGTACTCAATACAGGTTTTCAGCTGTTTAGGAGGTCTTTAGTCTTTGTTTAGGAGGTGGTTGGTCTCTCCACACGAGGCTGGGCTCAGAAGCAGGAGGATGTTTCAGGAGCTGGTGGAGTCAGTGGAATATTAACTATACCACTACACTACACCACTATATTATACCAGTACACTATACAAACTCTACCATTATACCACTAGGGTACACCATTACACTATACAAACTGCACCACTATATTATACCAGTACACTATACAAACTATACTATTATACCACTACACTACACCATTACACTATACAAACTACACCACTATATTATACCAGTACACTATACAAACGCTACCATTATACCACTAGGGTACACCAAAACACTATACCACTACATCACTATATTATACCAGTACACTATACAAACTCTACCATTATACCACTAGGGTACACCATTACACTATACCACTACACCACTATATTATACCAGTACAGTATACCATTATACCACTACATTACACCACTATATTATACCAGTACACTATACAAACTACACCACTATATTATACCAGTACACTATACAAACTCTACCATTATACCACTAGGGTACACCATTACACTATACAAACTCTACCATTATACCACTAGGGTACACCATTACACTATACAAACTACACCACTATATTATACCATTACACTATACAAACTATACTATTATACCACTACACTACACCATTACACTATACAAACTATACTATTATACCACTACACTACACCATTACACTATACAAACTATACTATTATACCACTAAACTACACCATTACACTATACCACTACACCACTATATTATACCAGTACAGTATACCATTATACCACTACACTACACCACTATATCATACCAGTACACTATACTATAATCCGCTATACTTACTGTACAATTACATATATATATATATATATATATATATATATATATATATATATATATATATATATATATATATATATATATATATATATAAATATATATATATAAATATATATAAATCTGAATAGGCCAACGCCAGAAGTGGGTCTGAAAGTAAAGCTCTCCGCCAGTTTTCCCTAACCCAGCAAAGGAGTCTTTAACAAAGTACTCAATACAGGTTTTCAGCTGTTTAGGAGGTCTTTAGTCTTTGTTTAGGAGGTGGTTGGTCTCTCCACACGAGGCTGGGCTCAGAAGCAGGAGGATGTTTCAGGAGCTGGTGGAGTCAGTGGAATATTAACTATACCACTACACTACACCACTATATTATACCAGTACACTATACAAACTCTACCATTATACCACTAGGGTACACCATTACACTATACAAACTACACCACTATATAATACCAGTACACTATACAAACTATACTATTATACCACTACACTACACCATTACACTATACAAACTACACCACTATATTATACCAGTACACTATACAAACTACACCACTATATAATACCATTACACTATACAAACTATACTATTATACCACTACACTACACCATTACACTATACCACTACACCACTATATTATACCAGTACAGAATACCATTATACCACTACACTACACCACTATATCATGCCAGTACAGTAAACCATTATACCATTACACTACACCATTACACTATACCACTACCCCACTATATTATACCAGTACACTATACAAACTCTACCATTATATCACTACACTACACCATTACACTATACAAACTATACTATTATACTACTACACTACACCATTACACTATACAAACTACACCACTATACTATACCAGTACACTTTACTAACTATACAATTATATCACTACACTACATCATTACACTATACAAACTATACTATTATACCATTACACTACACCATTACACTATACCACTACACCACCATATTATACCAGTACACTATACTAACTATACAATTATATCACTACACTACACCATTACACTATACAAACTATACTGTTATACCATTACACTACACCATTACACTATACCACTTCACCACTATATTATACCTGTACAGTATACCATTATACCACTACACTACCCCACTATATTATACCAGTACACTATACAAACTCTACCATTATATCACTACACTACACCATTACACTATACAAACTCTACTATTATACCACTACACTACACCATTAAACTATACAAACTACACCACTATATTATACCAGTACACTATACAAACTCTACCAT
>CM038728.1:35121298-35171298 GCA_021613375.1 Megaleporinus macrocephalus | reverse complement strand
CAGTGGATCTTCAGCCGGATCTTCAGAAGTCAGACGCTTTAATAATTCCTGAGGAATAAAAAGGGCAGGAAGCCTTTGTGAAGTGATCTCACCCGGAACACACCCCCGGTGGTCTCCAGCCAAACGCTGCCATCCAGCCTTATTCTTCCCACAGACTGCGACAGTCTGCTGCGTCCACCCTGTTGAGATCCTCTACAGATAGAGGCTGGAAGCTCCGAGGCTGTTCAGGGACAGAAACCACGTTCAAGTTCACTGAATAGACACCACGAGGAGACTCGTATCCACTGGCCTGAGATTTAACACTGTCATAACAACACCTCACCTCACCTGGAAGGCACGTAGGTCCAACATGGGTCTCTTAATTTTGGTCGATTTTCATTTTTTAATGTTATTTGAACACGACAGCTGCTCTTCATAGGCCTCTTTACATTGACTTACATTGAAAATTAAGAATGTTTTTGTTATTTTCTGTAAAGCAAAGGTGTCAGAAGTATTCACACTCATTACTCAGGTATTAGTATAGATACTAGAGTTTAAAAATACTTCTGTAGAAGTTGAAGTATGAACTGAAGCTTTTTACTCCAGTAAAAGTGTAAAAGTACTGATTTTAGAACTACTTAAAGTATAAAAGTAAAAGTAATGTAAGAAAAAATACCATTAAGGACAAAAGCTCAGTCCACACCACAGGGGTCTATAGTGCACTAGCCCACCTCCCCAAAAACCCCATTCTTCTAAAAGCCATAATGATTATAATGTTATATTAAAATGTTAATGTTGATAAATTTGGGATGCGCTAGGCTTCCTGTTTCAGCTCATATACGCCCATTAAACATGAATGTAGTTTAGTACAATGTAAATATATTAAAGAAGCATATCTGTTACTACTGAACATTAACATGTGTTTCATGGAGCAGAAGATATGATGACTAGTTGTTTATAAGTATTGTAATGAAGTCAAACTTCAAAGACATGTTATCAATAATCTTTACTGGAATGTAAATGTACATGAATGAAAACAAGCTGAAATGAAACAGCAGACCTGCCAACCTGGGAAATTTTCTTGTGGTCTTGTGGTCATCCAAACTGTCATCAACCTTCTGGACCTCTCTGCAGCTTTCGACACGGTGAACCACAAGATCCTTCTATCCGTCCTCGCTGACCTGGGAATCATGGGCTCTGCATGGAAATGGTTTGAGTCCTATCTAGAGGCGCGGTCTTACCAGGTAACATGGAGAGGGTCTACATCTGCTCCTTGCAGGCTCCTTATTGGTGTCCCTCAAGGCTCAGTGCTAGGTCCTCTCCTCTTTTCACTCTACACCCGTACTCTTGGTGATGTAATTATCTCTCATGGTTTCTCTTACCACTGCTATGCTGATGACACTCAACTAATGCTTTCCTTCCCACCATCTGATACTCAGGTCTGCAGTCGCATCTCTGCATGTCTGACTGACATCTCTTCATGGATGACAGCTCATCATCTGAAGCTCAATCCCAGCAAGACTGAGCTGCTGTTCATCACTGGAACTACAGGTCCTCAGCAGGATCTCGCCGTCTCATTCGAGAACTCTTGGGGTGATTATCGTTCTCAGCCCATATTACGAACCTGACTCGGTCATGCAGATACAATCTCCACAACATCAGACGCATCTGACCCTTCCTCTCTCAGGAGGCCTCCCAGGTGCTCGTCCAGTCGCTTGTCCTTTCAAGGTTCGACTACTGCAACTCACTCCTGGCTGGTCTTCCTCTGCAGACCATCAGGACCTTCAACTGATCCAGAATGCAGCAGCACAGCTCATCTTCAATCTTCCCAAGTTCACTCACGTCACACCACTGCTGCGCTCCCTTCACTGGCTTCCTGTAGCTGCTCGCATTCAGTTTAAAACTCTGAAGCCTAAAAAGCTAAGACTGGAACATGGAAAAATGAAAATGGTCAAAAGTCGAACCGCACCTCGAGCCCTTCACGCTTCAAGTACGGCTCGTCTTGACCCGCCATCACTCAAGATTTGTGGAAGACACGCGACAAGACTCTTCTCTGTCCTGGAGCCCAGATGGTGGAACGAGCTTCCACTGGCTGTCCGAACAGCGAACTCTCTCACTCTCATTGGTAGAAACCATAACTGCACTTGATCTTCTAGGAACTCTGGATAAGTACTGCACTTATACTGTATGTAGTGTATTTATTCTCTGCTCTGTAGGTGTTCCAGTCTTGCTAGGTTTTGCTCTGTGTCTAATCTTATATGTTGTTATCTTCTTTCTTGGTATCAGCACTGGCACTAGTTTATAGCAGTGTTTGAGTTTAAGAGTAGTTTAGAATTAAACCTGTTTGTACTAGATAGAGATACACGTACTCTGACTGATCATAAAGCACTTTTGTAAGTCACTCTGAATAAGAGTGTCTGCTAAATGCCGTAAATGTAAAATGTAGGTGCTACATCTGGAGGATGCAGTAATGCAGTCGAGGTGTACCAGAGAGGGTCTGATTATAAACAGAATGAACTAGAAGGAGAGAAGATGTGCAGGTGCTACAAGTCAAGGTGCAGCAGATGACACAGATGAAGAAGAGAACTGGTTAGTCCCAGGTGATGAGGAGGTACTGATGATCAGTTCTCCACTATTTGGACAACTTTGCACTTTGCTGGTCCACTGTAAAGCACTGTCCTGGATCGATCATCTGACAAAAAGGACTCCAAGACTAACACGTATAATATTCTGGGAGGTCAGAATGAACCCCAGGGTAACATCTGAGGGTCTGTAGGCCTGTCTTACACTTCAAAACTCTGGAACAATCAGGAACCCACTAAACAAGACTAGTCAGTATAGATTGACAGCGTGAAGAAAGCCACAGCTTCAGCATTTAACCCATCTGTGCAGTGAAACACACACTAGTGGACAGTGAGAACACTTGCCCAGATCCCTATCCACAGCCCCAGGAGGGCAGTTGGAGGTTAGGTCTCTTACTTAAGGGCACTTCAGTCATGTCCTGTTGGTTCAGGAAGTCTAACAAGCGACCTTCTGGTCATAAGGCAGGTTCTTAACCCTTCAGGGACCTCCAGCCTGTAACCTCCAGCCCACGACTGCACATCAGAGGAAGGATTCAGACCCTCGCCTCCAGGACTTAACGCAGTGCCTTGGACCGCTCGGCCAACCTGAAACACAAGCTTCCACAGTCAACCTCCGTACCTCAAACATCATTAAAGAGAAGCAAGGGTGTAGATTTGCTCTTGACATCGGTGGGGACCTATAAATCTATGTTGTCACGCCATGCCCCGCCACTGTTGTCCACAAAACCAAAGTAACTAAAGAAAAAAAAAACTTTCTTAATGTCTCAATTAAACTACAAGACACAGACTTGTTCCAACCAGTTTCAAACCAGTAAACACATCTACATCTAAAGACTTATCAACAATCCTTAGGCCATGGTGCAACTGATGTCGCTAATACATTAGCATTAACAAAGTAGGAACACTGCTTGTTATTCATAGCTACACGTAGGGCGGGGTGATAAAATGATAACAATAATTTTTGCAAAATTATGTTTCCTTGATGAAACTATAAGACATAGGTGATAGAAAGTCAATAGAATTAAGTTCCGTTCATGTTTGAGACAACACGAACAGCCAATGAGAATGAGAATAACGGGGCTATTTTTTTGGAGGATATCAAATTATTGGTAGTAACAATTCAATAATCGCTGGGTATTGGTGGGGACAATTTAATAATCGCTGGGTATTGGTGGGGACACGCCACTTCAGTCCATGCTAATTCTACGCCCTTGTAGAGAAGAACAGGAAGATCAGTTCTTTACCAAATGCTACATAAGACCCTCATCCCAGCTGTAAAGCCTGGTGGTGGCAGTATCACAGTTTTGTTGCTGGATCTAATATCATCAAGAAACTTGGAGAATGTTGGAGCATCCATCTGTGATAGGAACCTCAACAGAATGTTGGTCCTGCCAAACGATGAGAACCCTAAGAACTCGGAACACTTATATTAACTCATACTGGTTAAAATAACGATCTAGAACTCTGGAGTTTGTGTCTTACACTTACCCTGTTAGTATCTAGAACTTAGAGGAACCTGGAAGAAACCGCTACCTTTTTTCCAGACAGTAACAGTGATAATGGAGAGAGAAGTGCACGCAGCAGAGAGAGTTTTCAGAGAGTGCTTCTCGCCGCTGCTGTGTGGCGAGTTCTGGGTGGGAGCAGGAACCCGTCGCGTTTCCATTTCCTGCTGATTTTCAGCTCCGGCTGCTGAAGAATAATGAACAGCAGGCCGAGCTTCAACCTCACAGCGAGATCTCTGCACAGAAACTCCGGGACGCGACTGAGTTTCTGAAAAAGGGCGAGTCCTGCCCGCGCCGAGCGGCCCCGGCGAGGAATACCTGCTTTATTGGGAGCCGATGCGTCTTTGCATTAGGTGACCCCGTTTGCTGCGGACCGCATTAACCGCCATGAACATCCTGCGCGGCTCGTTCAGCTCTGCTTCAACACAGCATCCAGAGAAACACTCACACTGTGCAGACTCCATAATTAGGTCACAGGATGAGAAATCCTTTTCTCCAAATCCATAACGTGGCGCAAAGCAAGCAGCATGACGACTCCTGCGGTTCTGTTCCCTCGCAGGTTTTTCCCTCGTTACTCTTCTCCACACTTTCTATATTAATTCATTCATTTATTTCTGTGGTTAATTAATTAATTTCCGTATGGGGTAGCACTTTATTTGGATGCACTGTTTGTTGTTTTATATTAAATCAGGATCCATGCAATAGAATGTAAAAGAGAGAAATCCAGAGTTCCAGGCTGTGAAGGGAACGTCGCCACTTTTCATTCCTTCCCAACAAACAACCCAACTGTCAGAGCTCCGTGTTCATCTTTAAACCAGCCTGAAGTTCCTCTTCTCCACATTCTTCATCTAATGTTCCACCTTAAACACTGCAGCTCGTACAGGCGCCAGAATGGAACCACAGCAGCGTTTAAGGTGGAACGGAGAATTCCCAAAACCAGCTGCTGAACTTCCAACATCTTTAACAGAATCCTGAACAACTTTAACTCTGCAGTCTGTACGTTTCACTCCGGACAGTTTCTCCAACACTCGGACACCATGGAGCAGCTTCAGCTCAGCGTTCAACACTGAAGAGACTGAAGAGACGAGCAGCTCCACCTTTATTAGCACCACAACCACAACAGTAACTGGAAGTAGCAGCCATGCTGTGTGAGTGAATCACTGTGTGCTGGTTGAAGCAGATCATCTTCAACTGAAAGTTTCACAGAGACACCTTTCATCTACTTTGTGTTTGATGTCCAGATCAAAGAGAGGAGCAAGTATAGGTAATGTTAGTGACGAGCAGCTATAAGTAACTAGCATAGCTAACTAAATAGTAGGTGGGTGGAGCTTATTTAGACAGAGGCTCATTTTATTTATTGCTTCTGTCTGTTTATTGTTGCTGTAATTCAGCCAATCAGAGCAGAGCTCATTATTTATTCATGAGCTTCACAAAAAAAGGAGACAATGGTTGATTCTAGGAGTGTATATGGGTGTAAAACAGTATCTGGGTATTTGGTGTAAATGTAAATGAGGGTGTTAGAGAACCAAACAACAACAACAAGTTTTGCACACGACCCTCATATCATTTCAGCTTTAATCTAAAATGTAAACCTCTTTCTTCTAAACCCACAAAGCGGCAGGCAGCTAGCAGCATGACGTCTCCTGCGGTTGCGCTCTCTCGTGATGTTTCTCCTTTGTTGCCTTCCTGCTTTTATTCCTTTATTTATTTATTTATTTATTTATTTATTTGTCCCAGAGGCGCGTGCACTCTCTGTAGTCCAATCGCTCTTACAGCCCCGACGGCTCTCCTCCTCTCCCTTTTTCTTCCTCGAGTGTCGGCCTACAAAGTGCACGGCGCCCGTAGAGACTTGATCCCGGGACTTTTCCGTGGGCCACGCTCCCAGCCAGATGGCTTCCACCAGGGACGCGCTCGGCTCATCCTTCTTTGCTTTAACCAGCGAGGCCTCCAGCCATGCACTGCGCACCAAAGGAGGAACTCTTTAACACGCAGCACGGCGGCATGTAACCGGGACCGCATTGAATTCCTGACTACTGCATTAACATAAGACGTGTTGATAAGATGATCATTCTCTGCTTCACGTTATCAATGATCATTTTGCACTCTACCTTCACTCAGGTGCATTAAAATCAAAAGAATTACCATAAATACAGCATTTTAATAACTAAATATGTATATAGTGGGGACAAAACATTGTAAATATAAAGTGCTTAGTTGATTTTAATTGAAGGTCAATGGAAGATTTTTAATTTCGGTCCAATTTTATTTGTGCATTCGCCACATTTTCAACAGAACTTGGCAAATTCTATAAAATTAAAAGAAAAAAATATTACAAAAATTGAGATGCACAGTAACAAGGGTTTAATTTATTATATTTAATAACAAACCTCCATAACTTATTACACAGTCAATCAATTACATCTTCACATTTATGCTTTTAGAATTTTCAACAGCAACTATTAAAACAATTTAATTTTACTTTCTGCAAAATAAGATAACGCATGTCAAATTCAAATCATTGTAGAATTTCTCCTATTACACTTACTTACAAGTAGAAGTTCAGAATCTGTTATTTCAACCAGCTTCTTCACATAAGTGTTTTTACATAAACTTAAAGATCTGATCCTAATCGGGTTATCTGATTATACAAGTTATCATGTAAACAGCATAGCTATAATATTACACCGTGATATTTTTTTTTCAGTAAGAAAATAGACATAAAAGTCAATAAACGATGAATAGTATGCCATTATAATCATATTTAGTCTATATATTTGTAGTTTAAAAGTATTGATCTTATGACTAAATAAGATAAAATTATGTATCTGAGTACCTAAACATACATCTTGAAAGCCGCCATATTGGATCAAAGGCAAGTTTTGTCCAATGGGAAGGTGGTCGTGTAGCAGATCAAAGACCAGAACTGCATCAGAAATTGATTGATGTAATCAGATTTGTAATATCTCTTGTGGTTCAAAAGTTATCAACACAGAAAGTTACAACAACAACCACATTGAACAACATGTTCAGCACCAGGGACAGCACACTGAACATGCTGTACTTATCGATCTATATATATATATATATATATATATATATATATACTACTGTGCGAAAGTCAACTGAGCTGTGTAAAAGTCTGTATCTGACCAGTAAGTGTGTGTTAGAGCAGATCTGATTAGAACAGATGTAAATAATCAGACATACAATACAAAGTAACATGAATATGTTATTGTGAGAGAAGTAGATCAGATCTTGATCCAGTTTGAAGAACAAAGTTAGGTTCCAGATTTCTCCTGGACGCCCCAGACATTGTATGAATGTGTTCAGTTCCTTCAGCAGCAAATCTTGATTTAGCTTAATGAAGTACTGAGCAGTCAAAGCAGGTATTAGATGAGAACTGTGAATAATACTGGGCAATAAAGATATTTTCATGTAATTACATGAGGCAAAATTACATACGCTGTACTGCTGTAATCTATTTATAACAGTGGCCACATCACTAGTAGTTATATTGTTATTGCATGTGTTACTATACAGTTGTTACATGCACTTAATATAAAGTGAAACTACATTTAAGAATTTTACAAACTAAAATAATGTAAAAACCCACAACATGGTTCACAAACTTTCAAGCAGCACTGTAAATAAATGTATATAAGTATGTAAATGATAAACTCTTATATGATCGTATATTCCAGCAGGAACATACAGCCTGACCTCGTTTAAGCAGCAGCAGGAATACTGAGCTGGTTTTCAGAGAAAAAAAAAAAGACAATCGTCCCCAATCAGTCCGCCCTGCAGGCGAAGTACACAATCTTGCTGATTGCAGTGGGTTTTTGTTTATTCTGGCCGCTACAGGCATTAGTGGACACTACATCTCTGCTTAAAGGAGGTCACTAACATCTTCAGCCAGCGCAGTGGCCGCAGGGTTGTGTGCTGACAACAAGCATGTAATGATATAAGCATGCGTCCTGTGAGCTATCGGCCTGCACATTTCAGAGGAAGAGAGATGCTGAGGTTGCATTTCGTCTCTTCCATCAGAAAATAGTGAATAATAGTGAGTAATATTCTGGATTTTATTATTTGGAGTATTTAAAACAACCAGCTGCTCTTTATACCACAAGAATATGCTGTTATGATAAAATGAGATAAATGATCTGAACAGAATGTAACTGAACAGAAGTTAAACATTAACTTATAAATAAAGACTCAATAGGTATAGTATATAAACTGAGTTACAGTTTCTCATTAGGTTGAATGTATAACTCTAAATGTAGGTATTGTATATAAACTGAATTACAGTTTCTCATTAGGTTAAATGTATAACTCTAAATGTAGGTATTGTATATACACTGAGTTACAGTTTCTCATTAGGTTGAATGTATAACTCTAAATGTAGGTATTGCATATAAACTGAGTTACAGTTTCTCATTAGGTTGAATGTATAACTCTAAATGTAGGTATTGTATATAAACTGAGTTACAGTTTCTCATTAGGTTTAATGTATAACTCTAAATGTAGGTATTGTATATAAACTGAATTACAGTTTCTCATTAGGTTGAATGTATAACTCTAAATGTAGGTATTGTATATAAACTGAATTACAGTTTCTCATTAGGTTGAATGTATAACTCTAAATGTAGGTATTGTATATAAACTGAATTACAGTTTCTCATTAGGTTGAATGTATAACTCTAAATGTAGGTATTGTATATAAACTGAATTACAGTTTCTCATTAGGTTGAATGTATAACTCAATGTAGGTATTGTATATAAACTGAGTTACAGTTTCTTATTAGGTTTAATGTATAACTCTAAATGTAGGTATTGTATATAAACTGAATTACAGTTTCTCATTAGGTTGAATGTATAACTCTAAATGTAGGTATTGTATATAAACTGAATTACAGTTTCTCATTAGGTTGAATGTATAACTCTAAATGTAGGTATTGTATATAAACTGAGTACAGTTTCTCATTAGATTTCATGTAGTTTTAGTTTCCTGTAGTGATTAAAGAAGGAATTTGTGGGTGGAGCATGTACAGATCAATTATCTGACTAACAGAGAAACACAGGCTGTTTGAAACCCCCCCCCCCCCCCCCCAAAGACCCAGACACACACAAACAAACAAACACACACATACATCTCACTGGACATTAGAGATTTAACTCAAGAGAAATTAGTGCATTAATAAATAAATAAACGAGACAAACAGCTCATGTAGAAAGCAGTCTACACAGGAGAGGCAACAAATACCAACGTCATATTAATGAGCTCTTTAGAGAGTATATACACCAAATCCTGCAGTCTACGACACACGCACCCGAATAAAAACATCTCTACTGACTGCTTTCATTCTGAGTGGAAGCTGCACAAATTATATTCATGCCATTTACTGAAAAACTAAATGCAGCACAGAACCCAGCGGTTCATTCAGATTCTAGTAAATATTTATTTCAATCATCTGTGAAAAATCAGCATCAACAACAAATAAACAAACAAATACATAAATACATTAAATAAGTAAATACATGCTATTTAATATATAAGTAGACAGACAAAGATAAATAGATGGATAGTAATGCAGTTTTACTGAGGAATAGATACATAGAAAGATAATAATAAAATATTACTGATAGATAGATAGATAGATAGATAGATAGATAGATAGATAGATAGATACTGATGCAGTTTTATAGATAGATAGATAGATATTGATGCAGTTTTACTGATAGATAGATAGATAGATAGATAGATAGATAGATAGATAGATAGATAGATAGATAGATAGATAGATATATATTGATGCAGTTTTATAGATAGATAGATAGATAGATATTGATGCAGTTTTACTGATAGATAGATGGATAGATAGATATTGATGCAGTTTTATAGATAGATAGATAGATATTGATGCAGTTTTACTGATAGATAGATAGATAGATAGATAGATAGATAGATAGATAGATAGATAGATATATATTGATGCAGTTTTATAGATAGATAGATAGATAGATATTGATGCAGTTTTACTGATAGATAGATGGATAGATAGATATTGATGCAGTTTTATAGATAGATAGATATTGATGCAGTTTTATAGATAGATAGATAGATATTGATGCAGTTTTATAGATAGATAGATATTGATGCAGTTTTACTGATAGATAGATAGATAGATAGATAGATAGATAGCACACCACTAGCTTTGCGTCAAGTTAGAGTGATCGAGACTCTGACCTCACTAAAGCTCTTATTAATACTGAATGCAATCAAATCCTCACAACAAATGTTCCAGCATCCAGTCTAAAGCCTTCCCAGAAGTAAATTTCAGGAGAAATAATATCTACTGATTCCACACCAAATACTTTCCTGATCCCCGTCTGCTGCTCCGTCCTGAGGAGGAGGAGGAGGAGGAGGAGGAGGAGGAGTGGAAATGCATGTATTCTCTCTGCTCTTCCTCCTGCATGTGTAGCGGTGGTGAGGAGCGCCGGCGTCTCTGCGCAGGGCTGACAGATCTGAGTGAAACATGCATGTCCTCTTTGAACCCTGCAGGTTAGCAGCGTAGCGCGCTCCGGCGGTCTGTAGGCGCGGTGATTAAAAGTGAACAGTACATGTTAAACACTGCAAGCGCTGCGTAAATAATGGAGGGGAGAGCGGAGCCCCCCGCCTGCATTGTCTCCCCATCACAGCACAAACTCAGAGAGGATACAGCCCCGCACAACTACCTGCACCCTCACCAGCGCATTAATCCCGCGTCCTGCAGACCATCTGCTCGGCTTCTGTAGACTCACAGTGAGTAATAATTAACTGGCGGATCAAATGCATCTGAGCTTTCTCTCAGTGTTTCCATATTTAACAGGTAAACATAATTCAGTGTAGAGCGCACGTGCTGATCGCTTTATTTATTCTCGTCTCTATTCTCTTCCTGCTCAGGGAGAGAACTGCTTATACGCCGTTTCCATAGTTCCATTCTTCTCCAGCATGTGCTTCTAAAGAAACCAGTCCTGGTATTGGTAGTGAGGGCTTTCTAGTAAAGACACATGCTCTCAACATCATAGTTTACATACACAGCCTACACTCTAAAACATTAATTACTGGACCAACAAAAACAAAAACAAAAAAATAAATTAATAAAAAATAAGGCCACGTTTGTCATTTTAAGTTTGCTGATAGAGTTATAGTCCAACACAATTTTTAAAGTATAGCTTTTCAGTCATATGTAAGAAGTGGTTTAGATACTGAACATATATTTTTTGTTGACTGCATTCAAAAAAATAAATATTTTAATTATGTTAATCCAATTATCTAGAAAGTTAATTAGTTTGTGTCCACAGACGAGCAGAATTAATCATATCACAACAGAACAACTGTGTGGGTCATAAATGTGTTCAGTGTTGTGTAATTTTGTCCACACAGTGAGGTTTGTTGATGTCCAGCATGTGTGGGAATCCAAACTTGTCCAAGTACAGAAACTCAAACACATGTTGAATATTTATTATATACTATGGCGTCTAATGAAAGCTTGTGTTTACAGATGGGTCTATTGAATGCTACAGAGATTGCGGGAAGGTCATGGTTTTGGATCCTGTCGTTTAGGGTTTATGACTCAGCAGATCCCCGAGAACTCGCCCTAAGCCTAGTAGATAACGATCTGGCCAGACGGGTCAAGGCTGATTGATGTTGTCAGCCTCAACTTAAATACAGTGTTTGCTAGTTTTAAGTTAGACCAGCGTTTGAGAGCTCTCAGAACGTCTCTACCACGGTATCTTAAGAATAAAGCTTCTACTCTGACCTGGCCTCCCTCTTCATTCTGACGGCCAGAAAGAAGTTACAACACAAGTAATAAAATAACGTCTCCAAACTATTTAATCAAACATTTTTGTTTAAAACAACAATAACAATAAACAATAGTTCGTGGCACCATGGTATGCCAAGAAATCGTTCCCCACCCCATTGCACCGCCTCCACCAGCCTGGACTGTCGACACAAGGAAGGTCCATGAGTTTATGATGTAGCCTTCCTGACCTACAGAATGTGGTCCTCTGCTGTTAAGGAGGCTGTTGTAGGCTGGAGGTTGGAGAACAGTTTGCGCCCCACCCAGCACTTTGGGCAGGTGTGCTTGCTGCCCCCTAGTGTGTACCTGTGTACACAAATGTGTCAAAACCTGTTTACTGTGTGGTCTTGTATTGCATTGTATTGTTGTAGCACCTCGAGGTTGGATGTTCTGAGATGCGTTTATTTTTCTTCACATATTATGTTCTGCTGCTTGGAAGTAGTCTGGCCATTCTCTGCTGACCTCTGTCTCTCTCACAGGAGCAAAATATCTCTGTTCACAGAACCACATGTTCTGAAGACAGATGTGAGCAAAGATCTCAGATATCAGCAGCCTGTCTGGCACCAACAATCACGCCACGCTCAAAATCACTGAGATCAGTTTTTCTGCTTTCTGAAGTCTTCCTGACTGACGGAAGTGGAACCTGATGTGATCTTCTGCTAATAAGGAGTCCATCATGGGCTGGAGGTTAGAGAACAGCCCCTGTGACTGGAAGGTTGATGTTTCTGACTCCACAAGGAACCTAACCACCAAATGCTCGCTGGGCACAGTGGGCAGCCTACCCAGCACTCTGGGCAAGTGTGCTTGCTGCCCCCTAGTGTGTACCTGTGTACACAAATAGGTAAAATTCCTGTTCAATGTGTGGTCCTGTATTGGATTGTATTATTGTAGCCCTCGAGGTTGGATGTTCTAAGGTGGGTTTATGTTCTCCACAATCGTCCAAAGTGGTTACTGTAGTTACTGTAGTCTTTTTTGCTGGTTGGAAGTAGTCTGGCCATTCTCCGCTGACCTCTCTCTCTCTCAGGAGCAAAACATGTTCCGGATGTTCTGGAGACTGATGTGAGTGAAGATCTCAGGCGATCAGCAGTCCGTCTGGCACCAACAATCACGCCACGCTCAAAATCACTGAGATCATTTTTGTGAAGGTTGATGTGAACATTATCTGGAGCTCCTGGTCCGTATCTGCCTGACTGCACTGGACTGCCACGTGATTGGCTGATTAGATCATGCATTCTCCTTCAGTTCCTCCTCACTTCTTCTTCCTTTGAAGTCCTGCGGCGCTATTACTTCAGCATTCATTAGTAACCTGCCGTCACAACGGAGGTCACATGCTCAGAAGAAGCCGAGGATTGTGACATTTAAGGCGAGCGTCTATAAGTGTCTATATATTATATACTATACTAAAAATCATTATCAGCGCTTCCATCCTGCATGTGCAGGTGCTGAATGTCATCTCCATGAGAAACACCGTGTTCCAGCTACGGCTAAACGCTTTAATTCACTAAAACCATCGCCTGGACCGGCCCTCGGGTCAACCAGAGGGGAAAACGACTCCCTCTCCGAGCCGGTGTCCATTATTACGCTCAGACTTGCCCTGCAGAACTTCTGCGCTTTGCTTTAATCAGATTCTTTTTTTCATCAGGAAATAAAAAAAAAAACCCTTTCATATTCTTCTCCGAACCGAAAGTCAATTAAGAGGCCCGGAATGTAGTCCCTAATGAATTAAGCTACAAGGAAACTTCCCAATGCCCACATAATAGCCCGGAAGATTATAAATATTTCAGGTGATTTTTTCTCCTCGTCTTCTTCTCTTATTGCTGCTCTGTATAAATTAATATTTCAAACTTTAAATCTATGTACTTCATCTCTTTCATCTCTGATGTCCGTGACTGAAAAGTCCGTCCAGCTGTGATATTGAGTCTATGGATCATAAAGTGTTCTGTATAAATGCTCCACTAATCTAATACTTTCCTGAGTACCCTGTCCGATTACTTACTGTCACAGGCTTTGAGGTTTCACTGGAGTGCGATTAGGAGAGATGTATTGGACGTCTGACTCGGCTGCAGTGAGAACTTCTTCATGTGGTGAGTTCATGCTTGCGTTCCGTCTCCTGAGAGCCAATCGCGTTGCTTTATGGGTCCAGAACCAAAAACCTGATGATGATCATGAATATCCTCTAAAACGTATTAGATGATATATGCAAACGAGCAATTTTCTAGTTGGCGGCCATGTATTGGGCCTCGTTCTAAAAGCAGTCCAGGCTGTAACACTACTTATAACATTGGTATGAATGGGCGGAGCTTAACTGGTGTGGGATGAATGGTAAATATGGATGTATGTACTGACTTTATTGATCTTCAGAACATTGATTTGCTGGAGAAGGATAAACAATCATAACTTTAAATAGAAGCAGTAAAAGACGTGTTTCTAACAGTTTGTTGATCCGGATATTTTAACACAGACAGCTGACGGTTTAAAATTCTACTATAATATGAATTATGTAAATATACTCAGCAGCCGTTGGTCGTTAGCGTGTTGTCAGAAAGACATTGATCTCTAATAATGGACCTACTTTGAACTGTAGTTTAAATAAAGAACCTGGTTGACGTCGAGCTCCAGCGTTAAACAGACTGGGCAGATTAAACGTTGGGCAGATGTTGACAGACGTTGTGGATCTGGTTGTGGATCTCGTTGCTGCACACATGCAGGTTAAGACTGAACACAAGTCAGTTCTCAACAACGTCCACAAAGAAAACCAGTGAGAGACCACTACAGTGATCAACTCCACATAGCACACAGTGTAGAGCATAACAACAACAATCTGATTAATCAGTGTTTATAAACTGATAGTAACAGAGAAAGAGAGAGAGAGAGAGAGAGAGAGAGAGAGAAAGAAAGGGGAGGGAGAGACAAAGAGAGAAAGAGACAGAAAGAGATATAAAAAAGACAGAGGGAATGATAGAGAGAAAAAGAAGGACAGAAAGAGAGACATAGAAGGAAAGAAAGAGAGAGAGACAGAAAGAGAGACATAGAAAGAAAGAAAGAAAGAAAGAAAGAAAGAAAGAAAGAAAGAAAGAAAGAAAGAAAGAAAGAAACAGAGACAGAAAGATAGACAAAAAGAAACAGAGAGAGACACAGAAGGAAACAAAGAGACAGAAAGATAGACAGAAAGAGAGAGTGAGACAGAAAGAGACATAGAAATAAAGAAAGAGAGAGACAGAAAAGAGACATAGAAAGAAAGAAAGAAAGAAAGACAAAGAAAGAAACAGAGAGAGAGACATAGAAGGAAACAAAGAGACAGAAAGACAGAAAGGAGACATAGAAAGAAATAAAGAGAGGGAGACAGAAAGAGAGACATAGAAAGAAAGAAAGAAAGAGAGACAGAGAGACAGATAGAAAAGAAAGAGAAGGAGAAAGAGAGAGCGAGAGAGAAACAAAGAAAGAGAAAGAGAGACAGAGAGAGAAACAAAGAGAGAGAAAGAGAGACAGAGGGAGAGAAAGACAGAGAGACAAAGATAAAGAAAGAGAAAAAGAGAGGGGTTGAAAAAGAGGGAGACAGAGAGAGTCTAGTGCTGGGTGGAATTGGGAGTAGTCTGGTTTCTCTCTCTCTGGGGGATGTAAAGGTGGTCTTGAGGCTCTGGTGGCCTCACGTGGACCCTGAGAGAGATCTCGGACCGCCACACAGCTGCTAAACCCTGACCGCCAGCACAAGTACCAGACTGTAGCTGCTGTTATTACTATTATGTTTAAGTGAGTTTGTCTGCTGTGACATCAGAACTATGAGATCTTCTCACACCAGAGCTGCTCTGATTATATGAAGCATCAGAACTGACTTTATTTACATGCTTGATTTTATATCATTTAGAATCAGTTCACACTGTATACATTATTAATGATCCAGAACCAACTAGATCAGTAATTAGATGATGTTATTCATATAATGTTGTCTGTTCAGTCTTTGATTGCACTGTCCTTGAGTATCAGCACTCATTTATTTATTTATTTTATTATCATTATGAATTTCACAATACGCCCACATATTTCTTGCTTTGATTTAGTCATAAATGTGCAGAAATAAATGATCCAAAATGAGATGGAATAAAAAAATAACATTAAAGTTAATGAAAGCGAATCAGAGAGAGAGAAGCTTTATCTTAAAACAGTCATTAACATCATCATATACAGAACAGTGTAAATGTTTTAAACACTTGAGAAGATTATTAGATATAAAAATCTATTAATTTCAGACAGGAAGTTTTTATTTACTCAGTAAACACTTTATTATTAAATAATAATCAGTATTAATAGAGTAAGTAGAGCTTTTACACTTTATTATTAAATATTAATCAGTATTAATAGAGTAAGTAGTGTTTTCCATGCGTCAGTGTGTTTATTTAACTCTTTCCAAGCTTCTCCTAAACAACCCAGTATTATTATCAGTTCTGATCTAATACCTGCTTTGACTGCTCAGTACTTCATTAAGATAAATCAAGATTTGCTGCTGAAGGAACTGAACACATTCATACAATGTCTGGGGCATCCAGGAGAAATCTGGAACCTAACTTTGTTCTTCAAACTGGATCAAAATCTGATCTACTTCTCTCACAATAACATATTCATGTTACTTTGTATTGTATGTCTGATCATTTTTACATCTGTTCTAATCAGATCTGCTCTTCTTACTGGTGAACACACATTTATTAATATAATATATATACATATATATATACATTTTTTTTTTTTTGAACAACAAGAGATATTACAAATCTGATTACATCAATCAATTTCTGAGACAGTTCTGGTCGTCTTTGATCTGCTACACGACCACCTTCCCGCTGGAAAAGGTTGTCCTTGATCCAATTTGCTGGCTTTCATAGCCTAAAAGATAGACCCCCTCACCCGTTACTTGCTGGGGTATTCAGATACATAATTTTCCCTTTCAGTTCTGAAATAAAAGGGTGTCCTGATACTTTTGACCCACCCAGCATTTGTTTTATTGATTGATGTTATGATTGTCCAAAGGTTAAATATTTAGAATAAAAGAGTTAATTCATAAATAAATCTGATGCTTTTGTGTTTTTTTTGCAACATATATTAATAATTTAGAGTCATTACAACATATTAATGCTTGCAAGTGTTACCAGCCGGGGTTCCCTTTAATAACAGTATTAATTATATACCTTAATATAAAGCAAGCAATAAAAGCTGTAAAGCATTCAAAGCCACAACTAAATATATAATAATGTAATAATGTTTAATAGATATTTAATTAGAACTTAACTAACAAGTAAATATATTATTATAGTTAAAGTGTAGACATTAAGAGTACTTATGTGTATGTTATAAAATATAGAATTAAATGCATTTTCTTTCACAAAGAAGCATCAGTTGATTTTAATTAGAGATTAAATGTGTAAACCGCTCGGCGCAGTTCATGTTTGCGTACGGTATATTTACTAAACCTCACAATGAAAACACAGCCACATTACTCGAGACCTGAACTCATCTCTGGGACCGGACTGATCCAGGAATTGACCGTTTCATCCCAGTTTAATTTCAGTTTGGTCTAGTTTGAAGTAGCTGCGGCCTCTGGAGCTTTAACACCGCAGCACACGCGACCCTGTAGTTTGTATAAGAAGGCCAGCGCTGCGTCCCTCCTCCCGCTGTAAAAACACAGCATTAACTAGATCACAACCTCAGAGGTTACGTGAAAGTTAAGTAATTGGACGGAGCCGAGAGAGATTAAAGAGCAAACAAAGCTTGTTCTTCCGCGGCCGGACTGCACAGCTCAGCTTTTCACCTCGGCCTTTTCCTGCAGTGTCACCCACACTCGGCCTAATTGGACTCATAGCTGATAATCTGAACTCGTTTTGCACAACAGAGAAACCGAGACGAGAACAATACAGCGGAGTGCAGCGTGTGTAGTAAACGGCTGCAGGCGGAGAGTGTAACCTAATAAAGTACACTGATGTTCTGCGCTAGTGTAATTAAACACCACTGTACAGTAAACGCTTTATACTCAATACAGAAACAGGGTTGCATAACACTATATATATATATATATTTTCATTTCATTTTAGCAGCAGTTCGTACCATATACAGCATGTTCTCTGTTGATAATGTTTGAACCACAAGAAATATTACAAATCTGATTACATCAATCAATTTCTGAGACAGTTCTGGTCTTCTTTGATCTTCTACATGACCACCTATATACATTACTGCTCAAAAGTTTGGGATCACAGTGAAATGTTCTTGTTTTTAATGGAGTATCTTCCGTCCTTAACACAACAATGGACTGACGGGTCTCTAAACAAAGTTGTTTCTTTCTGGACATTTTGATTTTAAACTAACCTAGAATGTTGTGCTCCCTTTTATGGTCACTTCATGAATTGCATGAAAATTGCATGAAATTAAATTCCAAAGTTATATATATATATATATATATATATATACACTACCACTCAATATATATATATACACACACACACACACACACACACACACACACACACATTTAGTTTTATGATAAACGGACTAATAGAAATGCTTTAACATAGATTGAAAATAATTCCATTGACTTACATTAAAGGTAAAGACTCTTGTAAAGTTACTATTTTGTTATAAAACCAATGATCACTAAGGCTAGCCAATTGCAAGACTACACCGTGACTAAGTAGTTTTTCCAGACCTGCTGACTTTTCTTAAGCTTGAAGGTTTGGGGACCTAACTCTTTGGCTACAGAGATCTTCTAGACCTTTAAATACAGAGTTGAGGAGTTGTCCCAGGCTAATCAAATTCCTTTAGGAGTGTTCCCAGGTCTGGTGATCATTGAGGCGAAGGTATGTTCCAGGGTTTGGCAGTTGAGAGATTTACTTTGGGGTTAAGCAGTTTCCTGGGCCTGGAGACTTTACACAGTGGGTACAGAGCTGTTCCAGCCTGCTGGTAGAGGAACCTTTCACTGCAGCTGAGGAGTTTTCCCATGTCCGTGGACTGATAGACGTGGAGTTTTCCCAGGCCTGTCCAATATAGATATTTGACATCTTGGCTAAAGAATCTTCCCAGGCCTTTTCATTGATCAGATTTAAGAGGAGGGTTCCTGGGCCTACTGGCTGGGAGTTCTTGGGATTGAGAAAGGATTTACCAAAAAGGAAAAGGTGATTTCTTCGCCCACAGCGTCTTTCACATACAGAACACGTATCCGATTTTCTAGCCTTTAAACATCTTCCCATTTATCCAGGCTATTCCTGACCCTTTATGTGCAATTCTGTAACAAATATGAATGATAAGGTGGCTCCACAAAGCTGGGTGCAGCATGTCTACCCGTACTCCGCCGAAGCCACGGTTACTCTGGCTAATGTGGTGTAAAATAGAAAATGTAAATTTAGCACGCGATGAACAAATGAAGGCAGAGCGATTCACATCAAAGCTTAAAACAGTCGCAGTAGAAGTTTAGTTTCCTCTCCCGCGTCTCCACATTCATCCCTATCCTCAGCAGAGCTGCTGGTGGATTCGAATCGGCTCGCTGTCCCTCTGCTGAGACGCAGGGTTTAATTGGTGTGAAGACATAAATAGCAGAGTGGAGGTCGTGGAAAATGGTCTTGGCCATAAATCATTATCTATCAGAATGACAATGTGTGATTCTCTTCGCGCTCCAGCGGCTGTTTCTCTGCGTGAAAATTCTTCGCTTGCCATCTCCACGTACTTTCCCCGAAGCCTGGTGGCATCAGATGGTGACAGTTTACTGTGAAAGCTCACTGTAGACGCTCACCTTGACCACATCCTACGTTTGTTTGGGGTTCTATTCTTTCCCCCCGAGGTGCGTTCATCACGTTGGCGCTGGTTTCTACATCACCGTCTCTTCATCCTTTGGAAATAAAGAATTTGTTTCTGTAACTTTGAGAGTGATGTATGTAGATGTCTCTGTTCTGGTTGGCTAACTTGCATTGTACATTTCCATATAGGATGTATATGTGGATATAAAGTCATATGCAAAATTTGGGCACATTGGCAAAATTTCATGTTGCAGATTTTAAATTCAAATTAATTTTAATTGATTCTTGAATTGAATTCCATCCAAAGCATTGATTGACAGCACAATGGATTAATTTCACTTATGCCATTCTAACAACATTGTAAATTTAGACCGAGGCAGTGCGTGAAGAACAGAGTGGAGGAGATGGAGGTGAAGAACAGAGTGGAGGAGATGAAGGTGAAGAACAGAGTGGAGGAGATGGAGGTAAAGAACAGAGTGGAGGAGATGGAGGTGAAGAACAGAGTGGAGGAGATGGAGGTGAAGAACAGAGTGGAGGAGATGGAGGTGAAGAACAGAGTGGAGGAGATGGAGGTGAGGAACAGAGTGGAGGAGATGGAGGTGAGGAACAGAGTGGAGGAGATGGAGGTGAAGAACAGAGTGGAGGAGATGGAGGTGAGAAACAGAGTGGAGGAGATGGAGATGAAGAACAGAGTGGAGGAGATGGAGGTGAAGAACAGAGTGGAGGAGATGGAGATGAAGAACAGAGTGGAGGAGATGGAGGTGAAGAACAGAGTGGAGGAGATGGAGGTGAAGAACAGAGTGGAGGAGATGGAGGTGAAGAACAGAGTGGAGGAGATGGAGGTGTAGAACAGAGTGGAGGAGATGGAGGTGGGGAACAGAGTGGAGGAGATGGAGGTGAGATGTTGCAGTAGATGTTAGAGGTGATGCTGATGTGATGAAGAGAGATTTGAGCTGAACTGAAAGATGAGCTGCAGATATCAGAGCTATGTTCACTTCCTGAAATCCTTCTACTCAAGATCTAGCTTCTCCTCCAGACTTCACGTCCTTTCTTATACCTTCATCAGATGTTTGGCGCTCTGGACAAGTGGAATTTTATGGATGATGCATGCAGTTCTAGTACAAACATTACATTACTGGCCCTGAGCTGATTTAGCCATTATCTGATCAATAAGTGTCTGATCACCAGTAAGATCAGCAGATCTGATTAGAACAGATGTAAATAATCAGACATACAGTACAAAGTAACATGAATATGTTATTGTGAGAGAAGTAGATCAGATCTTGATCCAGTTTGAAGAACAAAGTTAGGTTCCAGATTTCTCCTGGACGCCCCAGACATTGTATGAATGTGTTCAGTTCTTGATTTATCTTAATGAAGTACTGAGCAGTCAAAGCAGGTATTAGATCAGAACTGATAATAATACTGGGTTGTTTAGGAGAAGCTTGGAAAGGGTTAATAAACACACTGACGTATGAAAAACACTACTTTCTCTATTAATACTGATTAATATTTAATAATAAAGTGTAAAACTCTACTTACTCTATTAATACTGATTAATATTCATTAATAAAGTGTAAAAACTCTACTTACTCTATTAATACTGATTAATATTTAATAATTAAGTGTAAAAGCTCTTCTTACTCTATAGATACTGATTAATATTTAATAATAAAGTGTAAAAGCTCTACTTTCTCTATTAATACTGATTAATATTTATTAATAAAGTGTAAAAACTCTACTTACTCTATTAATACTGATTAATATTTAATAATTAAGTGTAAAAGCTCTTCTTACTCTATAGATACTGATTAATATTTAATAATAAAGTGTAAAAGCTCTACTTACTCTATTAATACTGATTAATATTTAATAATAAAGTGTAAAAGCTCTACTTACTCTATTAATACTGATTAATATTTAATAATAAAGTGTAAAAGTACTACTTACTCTATTAATACTGTTAGAATACTTCCAAGTATTACTTTTTAATTATAATAAAGTCCCCAAGTGACTCAAACTTTGCTGTAGTTTAAAGACTGGAACTCTGAGGTCAGCTAACAAAGTAATAGAAGTTTCTATCCCCACCAATTAGCACGGTGCTAACCACATGCCAAAATCATCCCCCGGTCCCCGTAAGCCATGCAGAGCTGTTCAGGAACCTCTAATAGACTTATGATTATGTGGTCTCTGCCACTGTACGACACACTGTCATGTCTTTCTGAGCTACATTAGCCTCGAAGCTTCAGCACAAAACAAACAAAGACAATCCAGACAGCTTGTTAACAATACGAGCGTTTACAGACGAGCCATAGGGGACCATTAAGTCATGAAGTGTGACTCATCAGACGTGGCTCGTCCTCCGCGTGGGAGATCTCGGCGCTGTCGCTTTTTTCCCTCTCTTTTCAGAGGAAGATGGAAATCGGTGATAGCGCCGGCGTGTGAATTAGCCGGGGCGGGTTTCTCCGTCGCCGGAGTTTTAAGGGGGAAGAAGGGGCGCACGGCGGAAATGTCAGAAAAGTAATGAGTCATCAATCTCCTGATGATGCTCCAAATGTAAATGAGATGGAAAGCGGTGGACGGCGAACTCGGCACGAGTCAGAAAGTCAGAACGTCCACCGAAATAATGAGCGCCGCCGAGACGAGACGAGACGAGACGCTCTGGAGCAGAATGTGTGATAATGCGAGTGTTTATGGCTACAGACGAGTAAACAATACAGCATGTTTCTGGATTAGTCTGATTAAATATCAGATAACAGGAGAAAAACAGAACAAAGTCCCAGTTCAGGCCTGATTGAGTGCTTATCCTTTTACTGGAAACAGCTCCCAACATTTTTTAGAAGCTAATTATTAAAATTATGTGTTAAACTAAAGGTTTTAGTCCAAAATCAGGTAAAATGAGTTAAATGGGCCCCACTTTATATTCATTGTCTCTAATAACTGTGTAGCTACACATTAATAATTTTAATTGAATTGAATTGAATACATAAATAACACATGAACAACAGTGTAACTACACAGTTATTATCAAATCTATTATAGAATATGTTGAGGGGTCTTGTTTTATATTAAGGGTCTCTAATAACTGTGTAGTTACACATTAATAATTTCAATTGAATTGAGTACATGTATAACACATGAACAATAGTGTAACTACCCAGTTATTACAGAACCTATCATAGAATAATAAGAATTAATCATTTCAATAGAATTGAATTGAACTGAATACATAAATAACACATGAACAATAGTGTAACTACATAGTTATTATAGAACCTATTATAGAACATTTAGAGGTGTCTCATTTTATATTAAGGGTCTCTAATAGTTGTGTAGTTACACATTAATAATTCCAATTGAATTGAATTGAACTGACTACATGAATAACACATGAACTATAGTGTTACTACATAGTTATTATAAAACCTGTTATAGAACAAGTTGAGGGGTCTTATTTTATATAAAGGGTCTCTATTAACTATATAGTTACACATGAACAACAATGTAACTACATTTATTTGAGACCCTCAATTGAAAGTTGGTACCATTTCAAGTTGAGGGTAATCACTTTACATTAAGTGTCTCTAATAACTGTATAGTTATACATAAACAACAATGTAACTATCCAGTTATCAGAGACCCTCAATACAAAGTTGGTACTATTATAAGTTAGAGTCTCACTTTATAGTTAAGTGTCTAGTTACACATGAACAATAATGATGAAGACACTGCTACAGATAGATTACAGCAGTACAGATTATATAGTTACACATGTAAGTATCTTCAGAGAATGGTTGTATAACTATGCTTTATCATGTTATTACACACTAGAATAGCAGTTTTATTTTCCCCAGAATTGTTTTCTAGCCAGGCTGTCACTTATACTATATTTTAAAATTGTTCTAAAGTTGTGAACATTTATAAAATAATACAGTTAGTTTGTTTCCACAGCCTACAACAGCAAACTTTTAGAGTATTTATTGTGTTTAAAATACTAGAGATTAAACCAATTCCCCATAACAACAACATTTAACCATGATATGATAGCCTACTAGTCTACTAGCTTTTTAAGCTATATAATATGTATATAATTATCACACCTGTAAGCAATTATATATAGGCTTATACCAGACATTTTAATGTATTCAGCATGCTATGTAGTGTCTTATAAAAGTGTTATGTATATAATTCAAATAGCTATAAG
Organism: Megaleporinus macrocephalus; assembly: GCA_021613375.1. Lineage (NCBI taxonomy): Eukaryota > Metazoa > Chordata > Actinopteri > Characiformes > Anostomidae > Megaleporinus > Megaleporinus macrocephalus. The sequence continues at coordinate 35,147,415 of CM038728.1, read as the reverse complement.
CAATTACATAGGCTTGTGCCTGGTATTATAGGGAATTATGCGTGCTATATAGTGCCTTATAACAGTGTTATGCATGTATGAAATGTACCTATAAACAATTATATAGACTTATGCGTGCTATATGATGCCTTATAAAACTGTTATACATGTATTTAAAGTAGCTATAAGCAGCAATATAGGCTAATGGTTATGCATTATATGGTATTCAGCTTGCTATATAGTGCCTTATAACAGTGTTATGCATGTATGAAAAGTAGCTATAAGCAATTATATAGGCTTATACCAGGCAGGATAAGTTATTCATGCTATATAAAGTCTTATAAAGGTGTTATACATATAATTAAAGTAGCTATAAGCAATTACATAGGCTTATACCAGGCATTATAAGGTATTCAGCATGCTATATAATGCCTTCTAACAGTGTTATGCATGTATAAAAAGTACCTATAAGCAATTATATAGGCTTATGGCAGGCAGTATAAGGTATTCAGGCTGTACAATGCCTTATAAAGGTATTACACATAATTTAAGTAGCTATAAATAAATATATAGGCTTATGACAGGCAGTACAAGGTATTTAGGCTGTATAATGCCTTATAAAGGTATTACACATATAATTAAAGTAGCTATAAATAATTATATAGGCTTATGACAGGCAGTATATGGTATATATGTTATATATCATTGTGAGTGCAGGACATGACTTTATACCAAAGTTAGAGATAATATTGTATTTTTTTGTCCACAGGAAGTGGCCAGCAGAGGCCGCTGTGTACGGCTTCTTTGCGAATCTGTATTTACCCTGAAAAACATAAAGCAATTATTCACTTGCACAGATTTGGAGCTCCATAAAAACAGGCCAGAGCAAGATATGAGAATTATCTTCTCTCTTTCTGGCTCTTCATTGGCAATTATCAGTCACAGCCTCGGAAATGTCAACCTGTACCTAGGAATCCTCGTCACAGTTGTTACAAAATGTCAAGCCAGCTTTTATTTACTTATCTGCCCGTATGTGACGCAGGGCGACGACTTCTTAAAACATAAGTGCTGTCAAAAACTCAAGAGACGAAGATATCTGTCCCGGCGATTGGCGGTTCTGTAGTATTCTGTAGAGCTGGAGAAAGAGGGAGTGACATTTTGAAAGACGGCAACAAAAACATCATGTATGAGTCGTTTTATTCAAACCGTGTTCAGCGTCACGCGACCGGCCACAACAAGAAGGTGACCGGACGCAGATTACGATGGTATTCGCAAATCAGCCTCCATTGAGGGGCCTGTCATTTCAGCGTGCTGTAAATAATTCATAATTAGATTATTGTTTACCAGTGGAGGGGAGGAATATTACATTTCCTGAAGAGAAAAGCCTCGTTTTTATTCCATTAAAACGACCCCTCCGTCGTCCCGCAGACAGTAATGAAGGAAACCGGCCCACTGTCAGAAAAGGTTTTGTCATCACATGTCCCCTCCCTATCAGTCAGCGGGCTAATTATTCCCTAATCTGCCTCCGCAATGGCGGGCCACAAGGTCAAACGTATCCCATTAGTGCACTCCCAAGCAATGCACACATCTCCATTTAAAACACTTGACCCCGCCGCTCATCCGCCATGCCACTTAATTGTCTGCCGTTCAGTCCTACCAAAGCTAATCAATCAAATGACATACCGGCTACCGCCGTCAGTGCCAGCCCTTCTTTCCGCGGGCCTGGTTCTCAGCTCTGCCCAGAGCTCTGGCTCTGAGCGCGGCCTGAAAACGTGCTCAATCAGAAATCAATGCTTTGTTTACTACGACTGTAGCTAATCGCCTGAGCTGCACATACGCTCTGAAAAATAATGGCTTGTTTGGAGCAGAAACCCTTTTTATACCCTAAAAACTTCTTTCCAAGACTTCAGCTCAGAGGAAAACTTTCTACAGCTGAGATCTACTCCGGTTTAACCTGAGATTACTAAAGCTAGGTCTTCAGTTCAGGACTTAATCACCAACCAAAGGAAACCCAACTCTATGGTAATGCTTGTTTCTGCTGGCACATCTATAGGATTTCCAATAGTACGTTGACCATTTGTTTTATTTTTGTTAATATTTTGGTTGATTTTTTTAGTTATGTCATACTTATTGTTCATGAACTATTAATATCCTTTTATTTATACTTAAGTTTTTTCTTCCAATTAGATTTTTTTTCTATATTTAATTATTATAATGTTTTTATTTGTTTCATATCTTATTTGCCTTTTATGAATTTCTCCTTTGTCTATCAATTAATATTCTGTGTATCTTGGCTGCATTGTAACTGTAATGCAATGTAAAAACCTTGATTGATTGATTGATTGATTGATTGATTGGTATGAATCAGTATTACAGTGATTCTTTCAGTAAAGAGTTCTGCTGCTTGAAATTGGTCCCAACTACTAGAAATCAAACCCTAAAATCAAATAAATCTGAAGAATTATTTTTTGCTGAGACAACTAAAATTTGTTTTGTTGGTACAACCTGTGGTATCCCATGTGATTGATAGGCCATTTATGTGGTATCACAGGTGATTGCTAGGTCATTGCTGTGCTATCACAGGTGGTTGCTAGGTCATTGCTGTGGTATCCCTGGTGGTTGCTAGGCCATTGCTGTGGTATCCCTGGTGGTTGCTAGGCCATTGCTGTGGTATCACAGGTGGTTGCTAGGTCATTGCTGTGTTATCCCAGGTGGTTGAAAGGCTATTGCTGTGGTATCCAAGGTGGTTGCCAAAATCCTGTTGGCCTATTGCTATTGCGTTCCAGGTGGTTGCTAGGTCATTGCTGTGGTATACCAGGTGGTTCCTAAAGTGTAGCTAGGCTATTGTTGTGGCAATCCCAGGTGGTTGCTAGGCCATTGCTGTGTTATCCCAGGTGATTGCTAGGCCATTTATGTGGTATCCCAGGTGGTTGCTAGGCCATTGCTGTGGTGTCCCAGGTGGTTGCTATGCCATTGCTGTGGTATCCCAGGTTGTTGACAGGCTATTGCTGTGGTATCTAAGGTGGTTGCCAAAATCCTGCTGCTATTGTGTTCCATGTCGCTGCTAAGCCATTGTTGTTGCATACCAGGTGGTTGCTAAAGTGTAGCAAGTCCATTGTTGTGGTATCCCAGGTGGTTGCTAGGCCATTTCTAAGGTGTCCCAGATCGTTTCCAAGGTCCTACTAAGCTATTGCTATGGCTTTCAAGGTGGATGCAATAGTATTGCTCGGGTTCACAGACAGATGTCCTTATATTTTTCTTCAGAATTCACTTTATAATTCAGAATTAATTGTTCCAGTAGTGATAGTGGGCCCAAAACTGATACTCCCACCACCATGTTTCACAGGTGGGATCAGGTTCTGATACTGGAATAGAGTGTTTATCTTTTTTCAGAAGTAAAGCTTCCATTCCTATTCTTCCAACAGTCTTTTGATTGGTCCGTGTGGTCTTTAGTGGACTGTAGATGGTCAGTAATGCTCTGTTTGGAGATCAGAGTTTCTCTTTGTAACCCTTTAAGGCACACCATTGTTGTCCAGTGCCCTCCTGATGTTGGGCTCATGAAGATCAGAACTCTCTCTTGCTTGTGCTGTGATACACTTCCACAAACGTGTGTTATGAAGATCTGACTGCATTAGATCTCTGTTCTTTAAATGCAACCAGCAATTCTGATGGGTTCACAAACTTTCGAGCGCTACCGCATTTGCATAATCCTCCCTCGGCTGCGCTGCTCATTTAGACCCGTACGCCCGCTGTGTACACACGGCAAGCAGAAGAAAGCCCGGCACATCTGGCACTGGCTCTGGCATTAAAGGTATCGGTGGCATTCCTGAGGGTTACCACAGTCCCACAGAACATGTGTGTTTATTGGTTTTTGAGCTGCCCCTGTAAAAGCCAGTTATTGGCTGACCGGTATAAGCAGCGGTCCGGAGCTGTTTTGATTTCTCTCTTGGTTATGTGCTCTCTCTCTCTCTCTCCCGTTATTGAGGACACACCAGTTATTGGATTCATCTCCCCACAAGACAGCGTTTAGTTAAAGGGCAAGCCAATAACAAACAGCACGGTTTACCAGAATACCGCCACTGTCAGAGCCATTGACCTCCATTTCTGAGAAGTATATCAAGTGGGCAGCTCGTCGCTGGGATGAATATTTATATGTGAGAAGGCGAATGTGCTGCCGCTGGGTTTGTTTACGGAGCGGCTGCTGTCGTTTAGCTGTGCTATGAACGTGTAATGACACGGACATGCGGTTGAGTTGAACTGTTAATAACAGTGTTAATTACATTTACCTTCCGATTCTATTCACAGGTGTAGTGCTGGAGTGGTCAGGAAAGGTGGACACATACACAGGTGTTTGTTGAAGACAAGATTTAACAAAAACACACACATATGATTACAACAACAGGGAGACTGCAGGTATACGAAGACACAGGGGACTAGAAACAGCCGGGACATTGCTGTCATATCCCAAGCAATTGTTAGGCCATTGCTGTGGTATCCCAGGTGGTTGCTAAAGTGTTGTTAGGCCACTGTTGTGATATCCCAGGTGGTTGCTAGGCCATTGCTGTGGTATCCCCGGTGGTTGCTAAGCCATTGCTGTGGTATCCCATGTGATTGCTAGGCCATTGCTGTGGTATCCCAGGTGGTTGCTAAGCCATCGCTGTGGAATCCCAGGTGGTTGCTAGGCCATTGCTGTGGTATTCTAGGTAGTTGCTAAAGTGTTGTTTGGCCATTGCTTTGGTATCCCAGGTGGTTGCTAAAGTGTTGTTCGGCCATTGTTGTGATATCCCAGAAGATTGCAAGGCCATTGCTGTGGTATCCCAGGTGGTTGCTAAAGTGTTGTTTGGCCAATGTTGTGCTATCCCAGGTGGTTGCTAAAGTGTTGTTTGGCCACTGTTGTGCTATCCCAGGAGATTGCAAGGCCATTGCTGTGGTATCCCAGGTGGTTGCTAAAGTGTTGTTCGGCCATTGTTGTAATATCCCAGAAGATTGCTAGGCCATTGCTGTGGTATCCCAGGTGGTCGCTAAAGTGTTGTTTAGCCACTGTTGTGCTATCCCAGGTGGTTGCTAAAGTGTTGTTAGGCCATTGTTGTGATATCCCAGGAGATTGCTAGGTCATTGCTGTGGTATTCCAGGTGTTTGCTAAAGTGTTGTTAGGCCTTTGTTACGGTATCCCAGGTGGTTGCTAAAGTGTTGTCAAGCCATTGTTGTGGTATCCAAGGCGGTTGCTAAATTGTTGTTCGGCCATTGTTGTCGTGCCCTAGGAGGTTGCTAAGCCATTGCTGTGGTATCCCAGGTAGTTGCTAAAGTGTCCATAGGTCCTTCTAGCCTGTTGCTATACCATCTCTGACAATTTTTAAGGTGTTGCTAGGCAGATGCTGTGGAATCTCAGCAGGTTGCTAAAGCATTGTTAGGCCATTGTTATGGTAACCCACATTGTTTCTAATACACGCGTACATGTATAAGTGCTAGTATGTGTGTGAGTCTACATTCACATCAGTGTTCAGTGAAAAGGTAGTAAATCTTTATCTCAGATTACAGTCTCGTCCTTGAGCGAACCGCGGGCCCTTTCAGTGGAGAGGTTTTTCTAAAGGGCACTGCATTCCCCATTTCAGACTTTATTATTTTTGTCTTGTCGCCACAGGCCAGATGAGAGTGAATGGCTGCTGGGACTGCACGGACCTTCAGCAAGAGTCACTCAGGCAGGTTCTGTGACCTAAAACAAAGCCGAGCGTCCGACTGCCGCAGTACAGACGTGGGCAGACAAGTCCGTTTGACCGAATCGGTGACTCTTTTACGCTCTGAGCCTCTAGAAGCTGGTTTTATTATTTTTGTAGTGGTGAAATTCGAGTGGCGTTCAGATGTCTTGTTGAAGAGCTTGTTGTGGAAGCTTGTTTGACCTGGCATATATTCAGTTAACAGCGTTAGAGGGTAATTTGTCTTGGCTACAGTTTGCTGGAGGCTGTATGAACAAAAAGGAGCACTTAATAAGGAGCAAGGGACATTTTTTTTTTACAAACGATTCAACGGCCCTCGAAAATGAGCGAGAGTAGGCCAGTCCCCCTTAGCTAGCGTTAGCGTCACTGTGGAGAGTGACTTATGGCATTATGTCACCGTGTCCTCGGAGGGCAGAGCCAAGGCTTAGCATAAATTAACACGTCCAAAAATAGATTAGAAGAACTTCTTGAAAAACAACAAGGACCATTTCCAACACATCCTCTCCAGCCTCTTCAACTTTCTAATGCAAAGGCAAACACAGCCCTTATTCCAGCTTTTCCAGGATGACTGTCCAATAATCAGTATTCCATTTCTTAATTTACACCACACATGACCATTTACAGCATTTACATTCATATTTACATTCATATTTCATATTTAAGTGTTGGTTTGTTATTATTGGAATTAATATTAATAAAGTCTAGTCTGCTGTAGATTTAATGGGTGGAGCCAAACTGTAGACTGAATGGTTGGGACTACACTTCTATAGACTGAATGGGTGGAACTAAATTAAAGTGCTGTAGGCTGAATAGGTGGAGCTAAATTAAAGTGCTGTAGGCTGAATAGGTGGAGCTAAATTAAGGTGCTGTAGGCTGAATGGGTGGAGCTAAATTAAAGTGCTGTAGGCTGAATAGGTGGAGCTAAATTAAAGTGCTGTAGGCTGAATAGGTGGAGCTAAATTAAGGTGCTGTAGGCTGAATGGGTGGAGCTAAATTAAAGTGCTGTAGGCTGAATAGGTGGAGCTAAATTAAAGTGCTTTAGGCTGAATGGGTGGAGCTAAATTAAAGTGCTGTAGGCTGAATATGTGGAGCTAAATTAAGGTGCTGTAGGCTGAATAGGTGGAGCTAAATTAAAGTGCTGTAGGCTGAATGGGTGGAGCTAAATTAAAGTGCTGTAGACTGAATAGGTGGAGCTAAATTAAGGTGCTGTAGGCTGAATGGATGGAACTAAAGTGCTGTAGACTAAATGGCCGGAACTTAACTGTTAACTGTAGGCTGAATGGGTGGAGCTAAAATGCTGTAGACTGAATGGGTGGAGCTAAACTAAACTTCTGTAGGCTGAGCAGGTAGAACCAACCTGATTTAGGCTGAATGGGTGGAGCTAAACTGAAGAGCTGTAGCCTGAATGTGTGGAGCTAAACTGCTGTAGGCTGAATGGGTGGAGCTAGACTGCTGTAGGCTGAATGGGTGAAGCTAGACTGCTGTAGGCGGAGAGGTCTGAACTCTATATGTTTGTTTAGACGCGCGGGTGAGATACGGATAAAGCCTTCAGGTTTTGTTTTGCTGATGAAAGACACTGATGTACATGAAGAGCAGTGCTGATGCTAAACGAGTGGCGAAGGCCATCGACTGGGCGAAAGAAAAGAAACAAATGATGACGGATCATGCACGCATGCTGTTGACCATGGAACTGGACGAAACCCTGAGCTGCCTCACGAGGGGCGGGCATTCCGGAGAATAAGTGGGTTTGTTCCCTCACGACCTCCATAAGTCATAATGAGTTCTACAGATTTTAGACTTTGCTTAAGAAATGCTTCATTACAAACGGGCGGCTTAACATAATGCATAATTATGCGTCAATTATGTTCAGAGTTATTAACATAAATTGGCAATTAAATTCCACAGATGGAAAAGTGGAACAAAGGAGATTGACTGGACCATTCCTTATTAATGACACTTTCTCTTCATGCATTTTTATGCTTTCAGATGTGACAGGACGGAGAAAAAGTCGAGCGGCGTCGAGGTAATTCAGTCCTCTCCTGTCAGACGGGGCAGGATAAAAGCCCCGCGGATCGTTAAGGGAGATTTCTGCAGTTAAAACCCCCAAAATACACTTATCTAGCGAGTTTTAATTACAGCGCCTGCCTGATTGACAAAGGCACGCCGCGTAGGCCTGAAAGAGAAAGCCGGCAACAGTGTAAGTAACAAGCAGCCGGAGCCGATCAATAGAGCCGATCTGCGGAGAACGTCCACCCTTTGTCGGCCGTCTACGCGCGGGACCCTCTGATTTAAACCCAAACGCTTGGCTGATAACGTGGCCTGTCTTATTAGCAGGTGTTCGGCGCTGAACCTAATTACCTGATTACGGGGAACAATAACGTGTGGATAACTGAAACCTTGGCCCACTTAATTAAATCTGCATTTATTCATGAACTCATGAAGGAGCGTCTACAGTAAACCTGCTCGCCGAGCCAGAAAACTCCTTTCATTAGTTTCAAACCGAACGAGCTAAACCGTAATTTCGTCTCCTGAGATTAAGATTAGAGAATGATTGTATTTACATAGACAGTCGAATGCAATAGTTTGGGACCCCCGGTCAAGTTCTATGTTTCATTCAAGTGTAAATGAGTTACTACAGAGACACTATACTAATACACAACTAGAGAGGGGAATTTCGAGAATGAAGTTGGCTTGAAATTGCCCGCTGATAGTAGTGTGTGGTGTGTAGTGTGTGTGATGTGTAGCGTGTGTGTGGTGCCTGTGTGTAGTGAAGGTGTGTTTTGTAATCAGTGTGTGTGGTGTGTAGTGTGTGTGTGGTGCCTGTGTGTAGTGAAGGTGTGTTTTGTAATCAGTGTGTGTAGTGTGTGTGGTGTGTAGTGTGTGTGTGGTGCCTATGTATAGTGAAGGTGTGTTTTGTAATCAGTGTGTGTAGTGTGTGTGATGTGTAGCGTGTGTGTGGTGCCGGTGTGCAGTGAAGGTGTGTTTTATAAACAGTGTGTGTGTGGTGTGTAGTGTGTGAGTACTGTGAATTTCTAGAATTTCACCTTATATTTTTACATGTTCACCTTAAATATCTTGTAATCCACCTTAAATATTTAATACTCCACCTTATATTTCTACAATTCCACCTGATATTTCTGCAATTCCACCTTAAATTCATATAACTCTTTCTTAAATTCCTATAACTCCACCCTAAATATCTTGTAATCCACCTTAAATATTTAATACTCCACCTCAAATTTCTACAATTCCACCTTAAATTTCTACAATTCCACCTTCAATTTCTACAATTCCACCTTAAATTCATATAACTCAATCTTAAATTCCTATAACTCCACCTTAAATTTCTACAATTCCACCTTAAATTCCCATAACACCACCTTAAATTACTATAACTCCACCTTAAATTCCCATAACACCACCTTAAATTACTATAACTCCACCTTAAATTCCTGTAATTCCACCTTAAAAGCCCTGCTCCTGCTGTTCTTGCTGTGTGTGAGTTTGTGTGTACTGTTAATGGGTGTCTATGTGAAAGATGTTCATGGTGCCATCTCGAAAGCCACAATATTGGATCAAAGCCAAGTTTTCTGATCTGAATACAGATCTGAACAGTTCAGCATCAGGGACAGCTCACTGAACATGGTGTTTAATGTGGTTATTGTTGTAACTTTCTGTGTTGATAACATTTGAACCGCAAGAGATATTACAAATCTGATTACATCAATCAATTACTGATACAGTTCTGGTCTTCTTTGATCTGCTACACGACCACCTTCCCATTGGACAAGCTCTTGATCCAATATGGTGGCTTTCAAGATGACGGCCATGTTTAGGACATAGTCTAAAAGATATATATATATATATATATATATATATGAGACACACTAAGAGACTGTAGTTCTCTGTGCTCTGTATACTTTATTACTCTGTTCTTTAATGATCAGGACCCCCTTTCATGCATAGTGTCCATGCATAGTTAATAGGGATTTAGTTTTGAGGGATTGCGTAAGAGTACTGTAACAAACATGTCTTGCTACCGCCGGCTGCCCATATCTATCCCATTTATTTATTGATTTATTAAAGTTTCTATTAACTGTGCTTTCAGCATGCTTTTAACCGAACCACAATTATTTTATTTTATGAAAAGAAGAAGAAACCTCACATATGTTCTAATATTTAGCATTTTTTATTTACAAGTTACAAAAAAGAAGCTTAAAATTCAGAATTGTTTGTATAAAATGTTAGTTTTACAGTATAATACATTTAAAAGTTCATGAAACAAGATGTTTTTAAAACTCTGCTAATGCATGGTGTCCACATATGTGGACAGTTCAAAAACTTTTTAATAAAACTGATTTTTTTACATTTTTATGTAAAATGAAATTCCATATGTTTTTAATGCAGGTCTGAACAAGAAAAAGCATTTTAAAAAATCTGAATACAATTTTTAATAACTTATGCATGAAAGGGTTAAACACTGTGTCCACTCACTGTCCACTCTATTAGACACTCCTACCTTGCTGGTCCACCTTGTAGATGTAAAGTTGAGTTCCTCTAGTCCTTTATCAGTGGTCACAAGACGCCGCCCACAGGACACTGTTTTTGCTGGTTGGTGGACGATTGTCAGTCCAGCAGTGACACTGTTTCTTGAATCGTTTTATACGTTAGCCTAAAACAAACAATATTTTGATTGACAAGCGTGTCGTGTCAGCTCGTATCTGGCGGATCAAATTGGAGCCGGACTGTTTGTTGTTGCAGATCCGTCCACGCTGCTGAGCCGTGCTCTGAAGTGCAGATAAGTGTGACTTCTGAGGGTTAATGCAGACCTTTGCTCCTCAAAACATAATTCTAACCCACATATTCCCCCCCGTGAAGCACTGCGGGTCATGAAGCTCGCTCTCATTCATAACGTGCCACTTGCCACACCGAGTAATGCATCTTAATGGCCACAGGCTGCGTTTCAGTAGACAATGCATTGATCCTGATAAGGAATTCCGAACCTTGAGGATTGGAAATTCGGCATAAAAGCACAGCCAAATGAAACAATCAAATGAAATGCTGGAGCAGTCGTTTGTCACCCACTGGGTTATTTTAAACAATGGCTGTCATGTTGGCGTGGCAGATGTGCAGAGAGCCATTTACCCTACCTGAGAGAGAGAGAGAGAGAGAGAGAGAGAGAGTGTGAGAGAGAGAGAGAGAGAGAGAGAGAGAGAGCGTATAATGAGCAATAAAACGATGGAGCGGGCGAACTAAGCCTTGCTCTGTCTTTCTTCAGCCTCCACCACTCTCCTCTTTCATTTCTCTCACTCTTTCACGATGACGGCAATCACCGAGCTTTCTGTTTCTCGGAAAAGGCTGCCGTCAACTGGCACTGGAGCTTACAGAGGAGGAGATTGTTGGACAGCGTTTTGGCTCGGCTGCTAATGGACGTGGGTTTGATTCTGGGTGGAAAGCTCATGCTCAGAAAATAGAAATGAGTTTTATTTAGAAACGCTGAGGTGGTTCCATATGCAGGAGCATAGCTGGGGGCAGCCTAGGTCCACCCACTCGGAAGCCAAATCTGTAAACTCTTATACATGCACTGATATTTACAATCCAATCACATTATTATTCATATTTCCCACTCTGGACAGCGTGTCAGGGTTCTGGTCTGGGAATGTTTTGGTGATGTTCTCTGGACCCACTCATCCATGTTGAAGACACTCTCAACTCTCATTTGGGTCTGAATCCATCCTTGCAGATCATGTACACCATACATGCTGATGATCTTCTCTGGGGTGGATGGGATCTTCCAGCAAGATGATGAGACACGTCACATGACTAAAAATGTCCCACACTGGTTGGAACAGCTGACCAGACTTGAACCCAACTGAGCATCTAAGGGACCACCTGGATGGTGGTGTTGATTCTATGGATCCTCCTCCACGCTCCCTTCAACAGCTGTGGGATGCTTTGCAGTCAGCATGGCTTTAGATACCTGTAACCACCTACCAGGACCTTACTGAGTCTCCCAGTCCGTCTAGCTGTGCTGCACACAGTGGTTACTCTTAATTGATGGTCATAATAATGTGACTCCACTCTGTGTTCCTTACTTCATTAATGCCTCGGCCAATCACATACATTACACTTTGATCCCCCCAGACAGACTGTTGGGGGACTCTTGTCTTAGACCGGCCTTTTAAGTAGAACCTTGAAGGTTGTGAGTGATTCTGCAGCTTCCAGTGGACTGAAGCATCACTGTTACAATCCCAGTCGTGATTATTCGGCAGACCTGCTCTGCATTCGGCTCCAGCGCTCCCACAAAGCCGAGCGTAATTTCACCGAGTCCAATCTCATTTGTGGCGTCCCATACATACCTTCCCCATATACACGCTCGCGCACACGCAGCACACGCAGCACACGCAGCACGTCCTCGCTCCAGAGCCGCGCCAAATACGCAATACATTCATAAAAGATGCATGAAAGATAAAAGGCTGCAGTTCGGCTTCCTCTCCAGCTAAAACAACAGCATGACTCTGCATGAGCACCGGCTAAATCACCGGCAGCGCTCGCGCAAATCTCGGGAACGACACGGGAACAGCGGCTGAATTATTTAGCGCGTCTCCAGATCTCATCTCGGCCTCGTGATTCATTTTAACTCATGCTAACCACATACAGTAATGTGGAGCCCAGCCTGGCCTCCTCCTACCACCTCCACGGTAGCTTAGAGCTTCTCCTCGCCCACAGAGAGCAGGACGAACACACCCTTCACCTGAACAGGGCTTTCATTTCAGGACCGTCCCAGAGCTGTAGGGTTTTAGCTTCAGATCAGATTTAGAATAGCCCTGAGCTTTTAGTGTTTTAGGTTTAGGCTGAATTTAGAATAACCCTGAGCTTTTAGTGTTTTAGGTTTAGACTGAATTTAGAATAGTCCTGTGCTTTTAGTGTTTTAGGTTTAGGCTGAATTTAGAATAGCCCTGAGCTTTTAGTGTTTTAGGTTTAGGCTGAATTTAGAATAGTCATGAGCTTTTAGTGTTTTAGTTTTAGGCTGAATTTAGAATAGTCCTGTGCTTTTAGTGTTTTAGGTTTAGGCTGAATTTAGAATAGTCCTGAGCTTTTAGTGTTTTAGGCTTAGACTGAATTTAGAATAGCCCTGAGCTTTTAGTGTTTTAGGTTTAGGCTGAATTTAGAATAGCCCTGAGCTTTTAGTGTTTTAGGTTTAGGCTGAATTTAGAATAGTCATGAGCTTTTAGTGTTTTAGTTTTAGGCTGAATTTAGAATAGTCCTGTGCTTTTAGTGTTTTAGGTTTAGGCTGAATTTAGAATAACCCTGAGCTTTTAGTGTTTTAGTTTTAGGCTGAATTTAGAATAGCCCTGAGCTTTTAGTGTTTTAGGTTTAGGCTGAATTTAGAATAGTCATGAGCTTTTAGTGTTTTAGTTTTAGGCTGAATTTAGAATAGTCCTGTGCTTTTAGTGTTTTAGGTTTAGGCCAGATTTAGAATAGCCCTGAGCTTTTAGTGTTTTAGGTTTAGACTGAATTTAGAATAGTCCTGTGCTTTTAGTGTTTTAGGTTTAGGCTGAATTTAGAATAGCCCTGAGCTTTTAGTGTTTTAGGTTTAGGCTGAATTTAGAATAGTCATGAGCTTTTAGTGTTTTAGTTTTAGGCTGAATTTAGAATAGTCCTGTGCTTTTAGTGTTTTAGGTTTAGGCCAGATTTAGAATAGCCCTGAGCTTTTAGTGTTTTAGGTTTAGGCTGAATTTAGAATAGTCCTGTGCTTTTAGTGTTTTAGGTTTAGGCCAGATTTAGAATAGTCCTGTGCTTTTAGTGTTTTAGGTTTAGACCAGATTTAGAATAGTCCTGTGCTTTTAGTGTTTTAGGTTTAGGCCAGATTTATAATAGTCCTGAGCTTTTAGTGTTCTAGGTTTAGGCCAGATTTAGAATAGTCCTGTGCTTTTAGTGTTTTAGGTTTAGGCTGAATTTAGAATAGTCCTGTGCTTTTAGTGTTTTAGTTTTAGGCTGAATTTAGAACAGTCCTGTGCTTTTAGTGTTTTAGGTTTAGGCCAGATTTATAATAGTCCTGAGCTTTTAGTGTTCTAGGTTTAGGCCAGATTTAGAATAGTCCTGTGCTTTTAGTGTTTTAGGTTTAGGCTGAATTTAGAATACTCCTGTGCTTTTAGTGTTTTAGGTTTAGACCAGATTTAGAACAGTCCTGTGCTTTTAGTGTTTTAGGTTTAGGCCAGATTTATAATAGTCCTGAGCTTTTAGTGTTTTAGGTTTAGGCCAGATTTAGAATAGTCCTGTGCTTTTAGTGTTTTAGGTTTAGACCAGATTTAGAATAGTCCTGTGCTTTTAGTGTTTTAGGTTTAGGCCAGATTTATAATAGTCCTGAGCTTTTAGTGTTTTAGGTTTAGGCCAGATTTAGAATAGTCCTGTGCTTTTAGTGTTTTAGGTTTAGGCCAGATTTAGAATAGTCATGAGCTTTTAGTGTTTTAGGTTTAGGCCAGATTTAGAATAATCCTGTGCTTTTAGTGTTTTAGTTTTATGCTGAATTTAGAATAGTCATGAGCTTTTAGTGTTTTAGTTTTAGGCTGAATTTAGAATAGTCATGTGCTTTTACTGTTTTAATTTTAGGCTGGATTTAAAATAGTCATGTGCCTTTAGTGTTTTAGGTTTAGACCAGATTTAGAATAGTCTTGTGCTTTTAGGGTTTTAGTTTTAGGCTGGATTTAGAATAGTCCTTTGCTTTTGGTGTTTTAGTTTTAGGCTGAATTTAGAATAGTCATGTGCTTTATTGTTTTAGTTTTAGTTCAGATTTACAATAGTCCTGAGCTTTTAGTATTTTAGTTTTAGTTTAGATTTAGAATCGTCCTGAGCTTTTAGTGTTTTAGTTTAGGATCAGATTTAGAATAGCCCTGTGCTTTTAGTGTTTTAGTTTAAGTTAGGATTTAGGAAAATCCTGTAATTGTAGTGTTTTAGTTCAGATTTAGGAAAGTCCTGTGTTTTTAGTGTTTTCATTTTAGGCTGGATTTAGAAGAGTCAAAAGCTTTTACTGTTTTAGTCTTAGTTAGGATTTAGGAAAATCCTGTGCTTTTCGGGTTTTAGTAGGGATTTAGGAAAATCTTGTAATTTTAGTGTTTTTTATTTTTAGTAGAGATTTAGAATAATCCTGTGCTTTCAGTGTTTTTGTATTTGGTCAGATTGAGAACTGGCCTATGTTTTACTGTTTAGGTTTCAGGTCAGATTGAAGACAGTCCTGTACTTTTAATAATTTTATTTTGAGATGGTTGTACACCTTTAGTTTTATACCAGATTTAGGAAAATCTTTTAACTGTGCTTTTAACTGTTTAAAACAGTCCTGTAAATTTTTGTGTTTTAATTTCAGGACTGTCTTCTCAGACATAAATCAGACCTTAACCAAAAAAAAAAATTAAAAAAAAATGACAATAATTTGCCATTAATTTAAAAATTGTAATATATATATATATATATATATATATATATATATATATATAATATATTATATATACTATATATATATATATATGTATATATATATATATTTATATGTTATATATTATATGTATATATGTATATAATATATGTATATATATATATGTATATATGTATATATGTATATAATATATGTATATATATATATGTATATACATGTATATATGTATATATGTATATAAGCGACGACAACTATAATTATGTGACACCCCGACATTCCTCACGTCTGGCTCTATACGATATCCTCACATCTGGATTATTAACTATACTGTAACCTAAAAGACTTTATAGCAACTAACCTTTTTCATTCTAATACATTTATAACATGAAGCTTTCTAAAAATAATGTTTGTTTAGATAAACAAAAGCAACATTTGAATAAATTTAAACCTTAAAAAAGCTTCAAATTAACTTCTTCCCTGTTTCTCTCTTTACAGTGTCGCTTCACTTACACCATTCTATATATTCACTAAAGTATAATCTTCTTATTTGGGTTTAATTTTATTCTGTGTTGTTATTTCAGCTTCATGTTCTGCTTTACTGACGCTCACACCTCCCACTCTGGAGATCTTCACTTCCCTTCAGACCAAAATCACCCGAAAAGCTGAAGAACACAATCTAAAACACTTATACGCTCCCGCCTCGCTCGGCCAGCGTGTCCTCTACCTTCCAGAGCCTGTGGTGCAGCCGCAGCCTCCTTTGTGCTGGAGTAGAAGTCTTTGCCACTAGGTGTAGCTCAAGCACTCAGGTACCGGCAGCAGCCGCACACGGGCTGGGGGGGTGGGTGAGTTTAAAGAACAAGAGTGTAGACAATGAAATGGGTTACAGTCCTTTTATTTAATGGCCTCTGAAAGGCATGGCGAAACAAACAAAGCCGGCATTGGCCATCATTCCAGTGCCAGGAGAGGAAGACAGCTATGTCCTTCCTCGTCCACCCCCAAGTGCAAGAGCTCCATCTTTTAAAACAGGCTGAGCTGCAGCTTTAACTGGATCGTTCATAAAAGATGAAGGAAACGGAGCGAGCACCATTCCTGCCGGGAAATCTCATTCCTCTCGCTCTCTACCGGTCCGGAAAAGAAGGAAGGCAGTTTCCTCTTCATGGAAAGAGTTTGTGTGCAGTTCTATCTTACAGCGATCGCTGCTGTAGTAGACCATACGTCACGCTAACAGTGACCAGTGGTCAGCGGTGAAGGTCTCAGACTAACAGTTGTTGTTACAGTAGTGAATAGTGAAGCTTTACAGTGTCTACTGTCGTAGCAGAGGATGCTATAGGCTAACTGTTCACTAATAGTGCGCACGGTGGAAGTAGTGAACGCTGCAGGCTAGCGGTGGTGACTGCTATGAATGTCATAGACTAACGGTAGCAGTGAATGATTCATGAACTGACCATTGATGTAGGCTAACTGTTCTAGTGCTGGACGTGCTAAGCTAATTGGTCATGTTCAATGCTGCATGGCTGCTGTTCTAATAGTGAATGTGCTTACTGACCGCTGTTCTAATAGTGAATGTGCTTACTGACCGCTGTTCTAATAGTGAATGTGCTTACTGACCGCTGTTCTAATAGTGAATGTGCTTACTGACCGCTGTTCTAATAGTGAATGTGCTTACTCCAATAGTGAATGTTTTAGGCTAACTTATCGTTGTTCTAATAGTGAATGTTCTAAGCCACCTGGATGCTGTTCTAGTAGTGTTTTAAGCTAACTGACCACTGTTCTAAAAGTAGATGTACTATGCTAACTGACCATTGATTCTGGTGGTAAATGTTCTAGGTCACCTGTGGTTAATATTTTAAGCTAAAGGCCACTGTTCTAATATTGAATGTTCTAGGCTATCTGTCTGTTGTTCTAGTAGTAAATGTACTTTGCTAACTGACCACTGTTAGCATACTGGGATAAGTAAATATTAATATTAAGTAAATATTAAGGCTAACTGGCTACTGTTCTAGTAGTTAAAGTTTTAGGTTAACTGACCACTGATGTATTAGTGAATATTTTGAGCTAACTGACCACTAATTTAGTAGTGAATGTTGTAGGCAAACTGGCCACTGCTACAGTAGTGAATGTCATAGAATAGCACTGTCCACTGCTATAGTTGTGAGTGTCCACTGCTATAGTTGTGAATGACATAGAATGACACTGTCCACTGCTATAGTAGTGAATGTCAAAGATTAACATTGTCCACTGCTATAGTTGTGAATGGTCAGTACTATAGTAGTGAATGACACAGAATGACACTGTCCACTGCTATAGTAGTGAATGTCATAGAATAACACTGTCCACTGCTATAGTAGTGAATGTCATAGAATAACACTGTCCACTGCTATAGTAGTGAATGTCATAGAATAACACTGTCCACTGCTAAAGTAGTGAATGTCATAGAATAACATTATGCACTGCTATAGTAGTGAATGTCATAGAATTACACTGTCCACTGCTATAGTAGTGAATGTCATAGAATGACAGTGTCCACTGCTATAGTACTAAATGTCATAGAATAACACTGTCCACTGCTTTAGTAGTGAATGTCCATTGCTATAGTAGTGAATGTCATAGAATAACACTGTCCACTGCTATAGTAGTGAATGTCATAGAATAACATTATGCACTGCTATAGTGGTGAATGTCATAGAATTACACTGTCCACTGCTAAAGTAGTGAATGTCATAGAATAACATTATGCACTGCTATAGTAGTGAATGTCATAGAATTACACTGTCCACTGCTATAGTAGTGAATGTCATAGAATGACAGTGTCCACTGCTATAGTACTAAATGTCATAGAATAACACTGTCCACTGCTTTAGTAGTGAATGTCCATTGCTATAGTAGTGAATGTCATAGAATAACACTGTCCACTGCTATAGTAGTGAATGTCATAGAATAACATTATGCACTGCTATAGTGGTGAATGTCATAGAATTACACTGTGCACTGCTATAGTAGAGAATGTCATAGAATAACACTGTCCACTGCTATAGTAGTGAATGTCCATTGCTATAGTAGTGAATGTCATAGAATTACACTGTCCACTGCTATAGTAGTGAATGTCATAGAATTACACTGTGCACTGCTATAGTAGAGAATGTCATTGAATAACACTGTCCACTGCTATAGTAGTGAATGTCATAGAATAACACTGTCCACTGCTATAGTATTGAATGTCATAGAATAACATTATGCACTGCTATAGTATTGAATGTCATAGAATAACATGATCCATTGCTATAGTAGTGAATGTCATAGAAAAACACTGTCCACTGCTATAGTAGTGAATGTCATAGAATAACACTGTCCACTGCTATAATACTGAATGTCATAGAATAACACTGTCCACTGCTATAGTAGTGAATGTCCATTGCTATAGTAGTGAATGTCATAGAATTACACTGTGCACTGCTATAGTAGAGAATGTCATAGAATAACACTGTCCACTGCTATAGTAGTGAATGTCCATTGATATAGTAGTGAATGTCATAGAATTACACTGTCCACTGCTATAGTAGTGAATGTCATAGAATTACAGTGTCCACTGCTACAGTAGTGAATGTCATAAAATAACAGTGTGCACTGCTATAGTATTGAATGTTATAGAATAACATGATCCATTGCTATAGTAGTGAATATGATAGAAAAACACTGTCCACTGCTATAGTAGTGAATGTTATAGAATAACATGATCCATTGCTATAGTAGTGAATATGATAGAAAAACACTGTCCACTGCTATAGTACTAAATGTCATAGAATAACACTGTACACTGCTTTAGTAGTGAATGTCCACTGCTATAGTAGTGAATGTTATAGAATTACACTGTGCACTGCTATAGTAGTGAATGTCATAGAATAACACTGTCCACTGCTATAGTAGTGAATGTCATAGAATAACATTATGCACTGCTATAGTATTGAATGTTATAGAATAACATGATCCATTGCTATAGTAGTGAATATCATAGAAAAACACTGTCCACTGCTATAGTAGTGAATGCCATAGAATGACAGTGTCCACTGCTATAGTAGTAATTTTCCATTGCTATAGCAGTGAATGCCATAGAATAACATGATCCATTGCTATAGTAGTGAATGTCATAGAATGACAATGTCCACTGCTATAGTAGTGAATGTCCATTGCTATAGTAGAGAATGTCATAGAATAACACTGTCCACTGCTATAATAGTGAATGTCCATTGCTATAGTAGTGAATGTCATAGAATTACACTGTCCACTGCTATAGAAGTGAATGTCATAGAATAACATTGTCCACTGCTATAGTAGTGAATGTCATAGAATAACACTGTCCACTGCTATAGTAGTGAATGTCATAGAATGACAGAGTCCACTGCTATAGTAGTGAATGTCCATTGCTATAGTAGTGAATGTCATAGAATAACACTGTCCACTGCTATAGTAGAGAATGTCATAGAATAACACTGTCCACTGTTGACTGCCACCTGTCCGCTGTTCCAGTAGAAAATGTTCTAGTGTAACTGGCCACTATTCTGGTACTGGATGCTGTGGGCTAGTGAATATTTTAAGCTTAGTGGTCAGTGTTTTTCTTTTCTGTTGGTAGTAGTGAATGTTCTGGGGCTCACTGGCCACGTTTCCAGTAGAGAATTCTATAGAAGTGAATGTCGTAGAATAACAGTGGCCGCTGTCCTGAATGTGGAAGGCTGGTGTGCTGGGGGTTTAGATGACCCGAGCTGACAGTTTCTCCCTGCCCCCCTGGTGCTTTGTTGTGGATACATTATCCGAGTGTCGCTGTTTCACTGACAAACAGGGAGGGTACCGGCGAGTGTGTGCAGTCATTATGGAGATGTCTCCGGTCGGACCCTCTATCACTCGGCTCTCTTTCTCCGCTCCTGACAATTATGAGTAGGTTGGAGAAGGAGACCAGGCACTTGACCTGATTTCCCATAGATCAGTGACCGCTAGTCGGGCTTCCAGATTCTCGCAGTGCACGTAACTTAAAGTGACACTTGCCCGAAGCTGCCTCGGAGCGCGCAGCCTTCCTCGTTCACCGCAACAGTATATGACAGGCAGGGAAGGACTTGCTGCGGAGGGAAGTGCCTGGTATTTCTCCAGCAGACCAAGAAAAAAATCTCAGTCCCCCCCCACAACCACCCCCCATCCCCATCCGCTCCCTCTCCACAATCCCTTCTTTCTCTCTCTCCTCCAGTTTTCGAGTGCGCAGCCCCTCTCGGTGTGGACAGAAGAGCAAGCAGGGTCTCCTGGGATGCAGCGAGGAGAAGAAGATTGCCTTCTGTCTGCTTGTGTGACTGTGCCACCAGCTCAAAGGTGAAATTACCCACAGCTCAATAGTGCGTGAGAGCGCTGAGAGGTGTGAAGACTAACCTGCCTCCTATCCCTACATCACCGATGCCCTTTTCCAATGCAATGAGCAAGTGTGGACAACCAACGGATCATGACACCAGTATAAGGTCTGACCAATGGCAGCGGGGCTGCGGAGGTTTGTTGCTGTGCTTTGAAGGACAAACAGTTTTTATTGTCAGGCTCAAAGGAAACGATGAAAAAATAAAAAACAAGAAAAATAAATACATAATAAATACATATATAACATATATTAACATACATATATTATATTATATTATATTATATTATATTATATTATATTATATTATATTATATTATATTATATTATATTATTAATGTTAGCATGTTACATTCATTAGATTATATAAAAAAGAATATATTAGTAAATGAAAAATCTTGTTATAGTATAATAATCATAGAAATGCAATGTGAAATATTATATTACATTATATTACATCCATTTTTGTTATTCCATTCATAATATATTTGAGTAAAATTAAGGCCAACTGACATTTTCCAGTGAGATTTAATAAATAAATGAATAAATAAATCTTTCCTATAATATATAATATAATATATTTAATATTTTTAATATATTTAATAATAGTAAAATCTCATAAAGAAAACCACTGTATTACGTAATATTAATATAATTATATCATTAATTAATAGTACAGTCTAACACATAATGCCACTGTAGTATGTTGTTGTCATGTTAAATAAATAAATAAATGAATAAAAACATACATTTCTCTGAATTAAATATTCATTAACAGTACAATCTAATACACAATATCAATGTATTATGTTGTGATGTTAAATAAATAAATAAATAAATAAAGTAATATGTTTAATACTGTTTGGCCAGTATAGGTCAGTATTCCGGGATGGGCTGCACACGCAAGTCATATAATCAGTGAAATATAAATAAAGAGGAATTTCTCTGAATGGAATCTGTCAGTAAGAGACTGTGGATCATGACATGAGCTGCTCTGAGCAGAGACTGTGTTTTGCTCTGAAGGACGTTCAGTTCATTATGATCGTATTGTTTCAGTATTAAAGTCTCCACCCTGAGAGGGGCTGGTGGGTTGACCCCGGTACGAGGCCGATACATGTAAGTCAAATAATCGCAGGCCGAATGTGGGAAGAGAGTAATTTCTCCCTATTTAATCTTTTACAATCGGGCCAAATGGAGCTGCC
Source organism: Megaleporinus macrocephalus (assembly GCA_021613375.1). NCBI lineage: Eukaryota > Metazoa > Chordata > Actinopteri > Characiformes > Anostomidae > Megaleporinus > Megaleporinus macrocephalus. Next base: position 35,125,701 of record CM038728.1, on the reverse strand, counting down.
TTTGAAATAGTTTCTATTAAAGTTGAAGAAGGGCTCATTGACAGCGCGGGATTGGTCTATAATCTGTATATTGGCTAAATGGACAGGCGGAGTGATAAGAGCCGGGTGAATGCCCCTCCGTCCCGTTCTATGGGCAGATTCTGATGATTCACTGCACTCCTATTATACATTTTATACGGTGGACTCTATGAATTCTAAAAAATGTATTCATACAGGCGATTCAGCCAGCGGCCTCTTTTCTCTGTGAGCTGTATTGTAGTGAATGAGCGGAGAGGAATAATTGCGTAAATGTTTTATCAGACAATTTGACTGTATTTGCAATTCAGTACAATTAGTCTGAAAACAAGCTCCTTCCTCCACGCCATGTCAGACTGTTGAGTAAAGTTAGTATATAACAGTGTATTCCAGTTTTTACTGGGGCTTTTTTTTTATAAACATATATATATATATATATATATATATATATATATATATATATATATATATATATATATATATATATATATATATGGGTGATTCTTCAATTGCAGGCTCTTTTGCCATCTTAACTTTTGTAATGTTTAGTTTTATAAAGTAATGCATTTCACTAGAATTTCATTATAAAATCACACTGTTAGACTTGGTTATATTTGATTCCTACATAATTTAAAAGATACTGATAGTGAAATTAAAAACCTATCATTACCATCAACAAATGTCGTTACCATCTCAGAAGGTTATGTGTTGGTAATGACATGTTGTGGTAATGACAATTTTCACTTGTTCAAGAAAAAAGCTAGCTAGCTTGCTGCTCTTGGTATGTTTTCCAGAAAGATTGAGTGGGAGATTAGCAGTGTAGCCAGTCCACAGCTGTTCTCACGAACATAAATAAAACATTTCTGGAGCCTTTGTGTCATCAATCTCTGAGGAGCTCCCTCCTGGTTCTCTGGTAGCGTCTGCAGGCCTGGGTCATGGACTATGGCCGGCAAGGCTAAGGCTAGGAGGATCAGCCATATGCCTCATCCTTTACATCTGTCATTCGGGTCGTTAGGCTGAACAGCAGAGTTTACTGAGAGAAATCAGTTGGTTTGCCAGCATTTAGTGGTGATTTTTGCTGCTGCTGGATCGTTTAGTAACACTTTTCCAGCCAGCATTCCAAAGAACTCCCACCTGCTTAGAGAACCAATCATATTAGAGTGTGATCTGTGCTGTAGTCATGTTGATTACATATGATTGAAAGTTTGTGACTTACATAATCAGATTCTCAAATAAGTCCCAAATGTAGATAAAGGAAACCAAACTGAACAAACAGGACTAAAATATTATACCTGGTCATTGATGTATTGATGTTTCCTCACATGAGCTGCTCACTTCAGGTCCAGCATCTCTACAGGATTAAGGTCTGGACTTTGACTCCATCAATCTAAACATTAACTTCATTCTTCTTTAACCGTCTTTGGTAGAACCGCTCGTGTGTTAAGGGTCATTGTCCTGCTGTAGGACCCACGTTCTCCTGAGATCCAGTTCACAGACAGACGTCCAGATACTTTCCTTCAGAATTCACTGTAGAATTCAGAATTCATTGTTTCGGTGAGCTGTTCTGGCCCAGATGCAGTAAAACAGGCCCAGACCTGATACTTCCACCACCATGTTTCACAGTAGGAATCAGGTTCTTATGTTAGAATGCAGTGTTTTCATCTCTCCAGACGTGATGTTTCTCATTTTAGCCAGAAAGTTCTTTGTTGGTCTCATCTTTCCTCCGTCCTTGCATCCTGCTGTGCACACCATTGTTCAAGGTTCTTCTGATGGTGGACTCAGGGGCCTTCAAGTACTTGGAAGTGACCCTGGGTTTCTTTGTGACCTTGCAAGACTTTTACAATCTCTGTACGAGACTTCTAACAATGCCTGTGCACATCAGAGAAACCCAAAACCCTGATGTCTGAGATGTGGATTTAGGTTTTCTGGGATTATTTGGATGCTGAGAAGCAGAAAATGCTAAACCAACTTCTGAGGCTGAACTTTGGAGGAGAGTCTGTTTGAGAACCTTAAAAGAAATGAAGGTCAAGTGGACCCACAAACTACTGACCAACTGAATATTAAGAGAAATTTCTATTTTTTCTTTGTCTATTTTGACTGAAAATTAAATAATACATATAATTATTAATTAGAAGCTGCTTGTTACGACCTGGTCTGGGGTCAGGCTGTAACAGAAATTGAGAGTGGGCTCTCTCTCCTGACCAAACACCGGACTCAAGATTTAAGATTCAAGAGTTTTATTGTCGTATACACAGCAGAAACAGACAGTTACACAGTACAATGAAATTCTTACTTTGCTGCTCCTCCATTCACCAATAGATAAAGATAACAAAAAAGAAATAAAAAATATTCTAAATATATAAAGTATAATAATATATAGTAAGTTAAAGTAAATAAAATTAAAGTTATTTTTTTATTAAAAATAAAAATTACATGTGCTTTTATGTGCAAGTATGGAGAGCAGCAGACATAAAGTGAAAGTTGAAAGTAACAAATGTAAACAATAATGTTTTTGTGCAAGTAGCGATTGTAAGATAAGATAATCCTTTATTAGTCTCACAGTGGGGGACATTCACTGTGTTACAGCAGCAAAGGGATAGCAAGGCACTCAGTACAAACAATAGATAAATAAACAGTACAGTATATACAATATAAATCACAAAACATAAAAATTAAAAAATAAAAATAATAAAATAAAATAATAAATAATACAAATGTAAATAATAAAATAAAAATTATAAAAAATTATAAAAGTTATATAAAAATAAAAAATGATCAAATAAAAAATAATATGAAATAATTAATAACAGAAATGTAAACAGTATTCTGATAGAAGCAGTACAGTAAGTGTAAGGTGCAATTAAAATCAGTTTTTACACTGTTAATAACCAGAAATTTGCAAGTTTATTTTAAACAAATGAGTAACATGATGGGACGCTGGCTTCAGGGATGGGCAAACACCAAAATAACAAAGAAAACAACTAAACCTGAAAACAAAGCAAACAAAAATACACAAAACTACCCCTAACCTCCCCTAACTACCCCTAAACTCCCTTAACTACCCCTATCTCCCTACAATAAACAGGGGAATAGGGTAGATAAACAAAAGACACCCATCCCCTACGTCCCACAGAGATACTGAAGAACCCAACAAAGCTGTTGTGAGAAATTGAAAGTGCTATAATGCTGAAAAAATAAGAGTGACCAGCTTCTCCTCACCAGCAGCTCCTCACCTGTCCTCCTCTCTCAGGTGTCTATGTGGTTAGAATCATAACCACATGATCAGTGACATCAGTTAAAGCTTCATCCTCTTCAGTTAAAGAGTTCTATGACTCTGTGAAGATCAGAGTAACCAACTTCAGACTGTTCAGGATTATGGGCTGTTTTGCTGCCTCGCCAACCACACATGACATTTCATTGCAGTGTTCAGGAAACCTGAGATAGCCACATTCAGTATCAGATCTTCAAAGCTCTGTAGATCAGCAGAGAATGACTCAATGAACTAACTCCACAGGTCAGCAGAGCGTGACGCATTGTTAGCCTTCAGGAAACCAGAGATACAGACCTTGAACTCAGCAGCTCCTCACCTGGTGTCTTCTCTGAGCTGTCTATGTTGTTAGAATTATAATTACAAAAGAAGAACATTATTCTAATTAAAAATCTATTTATTCCAGGTAGGACGTTTATATTTACTCAGTAAACACTTTATTATTAAATATTAATCAGTATTAATAGAGTAAGTAGAGCTTTTACACTTTATTATTAAATATTAATCAGTATTAATAGAGTAAGTAGTGTTTTCCATATGTCAGTGTGTTTATTTAACCCTTTCCAAGCTTCTCCTAAACAACCCAGTATTATTATCAGTTCTGATCTAATACCTGCTTTGACTGCTCAGTACTTCATTAAGATAAATCAAGATTTGCTGCTGAAGGAACTGAACACATTCATACAATGTCTGGGGCGTCCAGGAGAAATCTGGAACCTAACTTTGTTCTTCAAACTGGATCAAGATCTGATCTACTTCTCTCACAATAACATATTCATGTTACTTTGTATTGTATGTCTGATTATTTACATCTGTTCTAATCAGATCTGCTCTTCTTACTGGTGATCAGACACTTATTGATCAGATAGAAACTTTTAAACTATCAGCTACTTACAGAAACTAATCAGGTCTAGATCAGCAGTAAAATCAGCAGGTTTAATTTCTCTGTTTGTGTAAATAAGCTATAAAGCAGGAATAAATATGAACAGCTCGAGTTTCTGATCACTGGTGATCGTTGTGACTTCAAAGGGTTCCAGCGTTCGTGGAAACGAAATGCTTTTGGAAAGATCCTGTCACGCTCCCGCCTAGCAACACATTTCAATCACCTGAAGTTTCAATC
>CM038728.1:34998798-35116298 GCA_021613375.1 Megaleporinus macrocephalus | reverse complement strand
AGTGTTCACCCCCAGATCACCCTTACACACAACAATACTCACTCCTACTGACCACCAGTGTTCATCCCCAGATCACCCTTACACACTGCAATACTCGCTCCTACTGACCACCAGTGTTCACCCCCAGATCACCCTTACACACAACAATACTCACTCCTACTGACCACCAGTGTTCATCCCCAGATCACCCTTACACACTACAATACTCACTCCTACTGACCAACAGTGTTCACCCCCAGATCACCATTACACACTACAATACTCACTCCTACTGATCACCAGTGTTCACCCCCAGATCACCCTTACACACTAAAATACTCACTCCTACTTATCACCAGTGTTCACCCCCAATCACCCTTACACACTACAATACTCACTCCTACTGATCACCAGTGTTCACCCCCAGATCACCCTTACACACTACAATACTCACTCCTTATGGCCACCAGTGTTCACCCCCAGGTCACCCTTACACACTACAATACTCACTCCTACTGACCACCAGTGTTCACCCCCAGATCACCCTTACACACTGCAATACTCATTCCTACTGACCACCAGTGTTCACCCCCAATCACCCTTACACACAACAATACTCACTCCTACTGACCACCAGTGTTCACCCCCAGATCACCCTTACACACTGCAATACTCATTCCTACTGACCACCAGCACCATCAGCTCAGCTTCTCCTTCACCAGTTCTCCTGTTTCCACCTTAAATGGAGGTGCAGGTACGTTCTGGCTCCTGCTGCACTGTTAAAGGTGGAACAGGAAAACTGGTGAATGAGCTGCTTCACCCTCGTGTGCTCGGTAGGAGTGAGTATTGTAGAGTGAACAGTTGGTCTGAGGGTGATGTGACTGGTCACTGGTTTAAAACTACAGATACAAGAAACTGGAACAGGAAGTTCAGTCTCTCGTCCTGACCGCAGATGAAGTGTCAGACAGTTCTGCTGCTGGAGTGTCTAAACACCTCAGTGTCACTGCTGGACTGAGAATCGTCCACCAACCAAAACTATCCAGACAGCAGTGTCCTGTGGGCGGCGTCCTGTGTCCACTGATGAAGGACTAGAGGAACACAAACTGTGCAGCAGCAGATGAGCTACTGTCTCTGACTTTACATCTACAAGGTGGACCAGCAAGTAGTAGGAGTGTCTAATAGAGTGGACAGTGAGTGGACACAGTGTTTAAACACTCCAGCAGCAGCACTGCTGTGTCTGATCCACTCACACCAGCACCATGTCAGTGTCACTGCAGTGCTGAGAATGACCCACCTCCCTAATAGTATCTGCTCTGTGGGGGTCCTGTATGGTCAGTGGAGCTGATACAGTGGACAGTGAGTGGAGGTCCTGTATGGTCAGTGGAGCTGATACAGTGGACAGTGAGTGGAGGCCCTGTATGGTCAGTGGAGCTGATACAGTGGACAGTGAGTGGAGGTCCAGTATGATCAGTGGAGCTGATACAGTGGACAGTGAGTGGAGGTCCTGTATGGTCAGTGGAGCTGATACAGTGGACAGTGAGTGGAGGTCCTGTATGGTCAGTGGAGCTGATACAGTGGACAGTGAGTGGAGGTCCTGTATGGTCAGTGGAGCTGATACAGTGGACAGTGAGTGGAGGTCCTGTATGGTCAGTGGAGCTGATACAGTGGACAGTGAGTGGAGGTCCTGTATGGTCAGTGGAGCTGATACAGTGGACAGTGAGTGGAGGTCCTGTCTGGTCAGTGGAGCTGATACAGTGGACAGTGAGTGGAGGTCCTGTATGGTCAGTGGAGCTGATACAGTGGACAGTGAGTGGAGGTCCTGTCTGGTCAGTGGAGCTGATACAGTGGACAGTGAGTGGAGGTCCTGTATGGTCAGTGGAGCTGATACAGTGGACAGTGAGTGGAGGTCCTGTATGGTCAGTGGAGCTGATACAGTGGACAGTGAGTGGAGGTCCTGTATGGTCAGTGGAGCTGATACAGTGGACAGTGAGTGGGAGAATAAGGAGGTGGGTTTAATGTTAAGGTGTATATTTATATTTAAACAGAGATGTTCATTAAACAGTATATCATGGTTTGCGAGTGTTGCAACTCTGGCAGCTGAGAGGGTTTTTTTCTGTATGTACACATGAATATGCATTGCTTATGTATTATTCATATTATGTACTCAGGTTTGTACATATGGGAAGAAGATACGTCTATACATTCATACATATATATTAGGATTTAAATCATAGTCCAGTTAAAAATGATGGCAAACCAGTGTCTTTATGGTTCCAGGCAGAACAAAACATGCTCCTAACAGAACAACAACGATAATTCAGTTTTGATTTCGTTCGTTTTTCGCTCTAATAAGTGATTCAAAAAGATTTACATCAATCAAACAATCAAACATCAGCCAATCAAGTTTCTACAGGGTGAAAACACTCATCAGTCAACCCAAGAAAACAAAGACATCATCAAAATCTCCACCAGGTGTTTGTGAGCCTCCTGATTGAATATGTTTTTTAAGAATTTATTTTATTTTAAATATAATTTAGCCTATTTTGCTGTCAGTGTGAAGTAATATGTGCTTCTCTGGACCCACTCATCTACGTGGAAGACACTCTCAACTGATTTGGGTCTGAATCCATCCTTGCAGATCACGTACACCATACATGCTGATGGTCTTCTCTGGGGTGGATGGGATCTTCCAGCAAGATGATGCGACACGTCACACGACTAGTAATGTCCCACACTGGTTGGAAGAGCTGAGCAAGACTTCCAAGTACTACCCTGGACCCTGGATAAGCATCTGTGGGACCACCTGGATGGTGGTGTTGGCTCTATGGATCCTCCCTAATGCTCCCTCCAGCAGCTCCCTCAGCATGACTTCAGATACCCATGACCACCTATCAGGACCTTATTGAGTCTCCAAGTCTGTGTCTAGCTGCGCATGGCAGTCACTCTGGATTTTAGCTGGTGGTCATAATAATGTGACTTGACGAAGTGTGTAACATGTTTTCACTGTTATTTTAAAAATGTGGATAATATACTAAGAAAGAAAGACTAGGGCCTCCTAAAGGCTGGCTCATACTTAAGCCTGGCTCATACTTAATGCGAACCGTCCACATTGCTCGATACCTCATACCTCTTGCACCATCATGCCTAGTGACCGTGAACTTTGACTCCAGAGCTGGGGCAGCTTCATGCATCATAATTATGTATTATTATGTATCTGCCCCAAACCCAGCTCCTCTGTTCCAGACTCCGTTATTCTGATGTTTCAGTAAGAAATTCTCAAATGAGAGCCAGTTCATGACACTAGTGTAGAGTTTGTGTTAACAGCGCCCCCTTTTTTTTCAGGTGTGCCACTGCAGGCTAAAAGCTTGGCAATTAAGAGTTCAACTCTGCAAGCATTGCTAAGTTTTGGTGGGAAACGAAAGGGTTCAATTCTTCACCCTCAGGAACATTATCCAAGCACAATTATCCAAAATTATCCAAACTGGCCAGTTCAACCCACTAGCTTGATCTCCCACTATACACAATGAGAGCAAACTGGGAAGGTGAGGGCGTTCATGTCTTCCTCAGATGTGAAGAAGCTGATATAATATTGTAGCGATATAGTATTTTAATACAACATAATATTGTGTTGATCGCTGTAATGGTCAGAGTTGATCACTGTAATGGTCAGAGTTGATCACTGTAATGGTCAGAGTTGATCACTGTAATGGTCAGAGTTGATCACTGTAATGGTCAGAGTTGATCGCTGTACTGGTCTCTTACTGGTGATCCTAAGAAAACAGTCCAGCTGGTCCAGTACGCAGCAGCTGGGATCTAAACAGATCTCAGATCAGTCCTGTTTTAAAAGAGCTGCACTGACTACCTGTATCTTTTAGAACAGACTTTTTCCAGCTGCAGATCTTAGATCTGTAGATTACAGACCTTCTGTACAAACACCTTCAGTAACATACAGAGAACCTGGAGAACCTCTTTTCGCTCTTCTGCTTCTAAACTGTGAAGCTCAGTTCAGTTTCTATTAGATCTCAGAGTCAGTTTTAATTAAACGTCTCTGTTTAACTCAGCGCTTCATTAAAACTTTAACATTTTAATACTTTTTATACTTTGACTTTGTCTAATTAGGACTCATGTTTTAAGTTATTACTGATGAAAAGTGTCTGTAGAGCACTTTGAGCTGCCACTGGTATGAAAAATACTCTATAAATAAATATTATTATTATTACTGGGACTATGTTTGGACTTTTTGGGATCACCAGAATGACTCTTCTGAGCCACAATTCATTACAGTGTACATTTAGGACTTAGATGTAGATCAGATCACATTTTATGACAAATTCTTGCAGAAAACCAGAGTTCTTATACTTTTTCTTGCCACTGTATATGCTTGAATTCCCATTTTTTTGGAATTGGTTGCATATTGTTGCTCAGTAAGGAAACTTGTTGCGTCTCTGTCGTGTCTAAAAGTGCTACAAATGCGGAATCTCATCCAAGCAGCTCCAGAAAGTGGCCTCACCGCCATTTCAAACGATTCAAGAAATAAATCAACATTATTCAAACAGCTCAAATGATCTGAAATGGATTTTTAATGTGTTGTTCGCCGGTTACCAACATATTAATCAAACTGAAGTGCTGGACGAAGGCTCCGCGCCCGAGGAGCAGTGCTCGAATTCACCTAAACTCATCAATATGTCATTGACTTCAGAAGAATGCAAATGAATCCAAAGTCCTGTAGACAAAAGACAGAAGAAAAGGTGGGCAATAAGATTTTCTCTCCCATTTTCTCCGCTTTCTCTTTCTCTCCGCGCTGCAGGTGACAATAATTAATCACGCTGCTTTAAGTGGATGGGGTGCAGGGGTAATAGATCAATTGACAAGCAGATGATAAGAATAGATGGAGGAGATAACCTTGGGCACAGTGGAGAGGATGGATGAAGGCCATTGGATTCGGGATCATCTGACTTATTCCTGCATTGTGCTCACGGAGGAACGGAGCGAATCCAAGAGAAAGCAGAAACTGCAGCACAATGGAGGAAAATAGGCAAGAATTCATTCATTCATTCATTAGTTCATTCATTCATTCATTCATACCGCCCTTCATTCCTTCATTCTTCCATCTATTCATCTTTACAACAGGCAACTCATTGTTTTATTTGTTCTCCCATCCAACCTTCCAACTATTCACCCATACATACATTCAATTATGTATCTATTCACTGATCCATTCACACATTCATGAATGAATTCATTTATCTGTTCATCCATCCATCTATTTTTTATCCATCTAAGCATACATTAATTTATACATCCTTCTATTTGTTCATCCATGCATATATTCATCCATTTATCCTGTTATCATTCCAATAATTTACCTATTGCTCATCTATTCATCCATTCATGAGTTTAGCAGTATATGAACTAAATACTTGATCACTCTTTTGTTTGTTCATCCATCCAACTTTCCATCTATTCATCCACACATTTATTCAACCATATTCATTCTTCCATCTATCCGTTCTTTCAACTCTTCATCTATTCCCTGATCCATTCACACATTCATAAATTAATTAATTAATCTATTTTATATTCTATATTTATTATTCCTGTTCATTCATCCATTCATTTATCCATCCTAACATCTTTTCGTCCATACATGTATATTCCTCTTTCCTTACAGCCATCCTTTCACCCACTCATCTATTTATCATCATCCGTCCATACATACACTCACTGGCTCATTCATCTTTACTTTCATTCATCCATATTTCGATACATTTATTCATACACATTCATCCTTCCATGCATCCATTCTTTCAACCACTCATTTATTTATGCATTCATACATTCACAGGTTAATCTATTAATTAATTCATTCATAGCATTAATATAATCATCTGTTCATCCATTCATTCACCCTTCCACCTATGTACCCACACATTAATTAATTCATATTCATTCTTTTATTTATCCATTCTTTCAACCCTTCATTGGTTCATCATCCATCCATCCCCAGCTATACATTCACTGGTTCACTTATTTATTTATTCATTCATCCATTCATATATTCTACTGCTCAGTCTTACATTTATTCACCAATCTTTCCATCTATTCACCCATATATTAATTTATCCATTTATCTTTTATCTATCAATTTTTTAAACCCTTCATTGATTTATCATCCATCCATCCAACCCCCTCTATACATTCACTGGATAATTTTGTTATCAATTTTTACATCTATTCACCCATATATTAATTTATTCATAAATTCATTCTTCCATCTATACATTTTTTCAACCCTTCATTGATTTATCATCCATCCATCCCCATCTATACATTCACTGGTTCATTTATTTGTTTATTCATACACTCATCTTCCCATCATCTCACTTTCAAACCATACATTTACTGCTTCATTTATTTATTTGTTCATCCTTGCCATTCATATAACTATCTGTTCATTAATTAATTAATTAATTCATTCATTCATTCATTCATTCATTCATTCATTCATTTATCATTCACCCATCCATCCCTATCTATACATTTCACTGGTTTATTTATTGATTAATTCTTGTGTCCAACCATTTATTTGTACATCCATCTGTTTATTCATACATTCTTTCACCAATCTTTCCATCGTTTCACTTTCACTCCATACATTTACTGGTTAATTAATGAATTAGTTCAATTATTCTTTAATTCACTCATTCACTCATTCGTAATCTATGCTTTCATCTTTTTGTCCAGTCATATTCACCCATCAATACATACATCTTTTTATTTATTTACTCATCTGTCTATTTATCCATCTATTTATTCACTTATAAGTTAGATTAGATAATTTATCAACCCATTTGATCCATTAATTCACCACTTCATGTGTCCATTCAGTGTCTCCTCCACTGCTCAGTTTATTGATAAGGACTGCTGGAGGAAGTTTAGTGGTCTTGATTGTGAAGGTAAAGCCAGATCTGGTGATTATACTGAAATAAAGGTGATGGGATGAATGGGCGGGGACTAATGTGGAGGACAAACAAACTGATAAACAAAACCCTAAACAAAGTGGCTCGCAGCGGCACACCAGAGAGTTATGATATCAGTGAACGGCATCAAAATCTCCTCCCCTCTCCGTTCAAATCCTGATCTACATGAGATGAAACAGGCGTCTGATAAACACTTTTCTGCTTTTCCATTTGCTCGATTCAGTCTATTATTCTTGCTCTGCGTCTTGTCAGGTCTGCCGCTACTCAGAAGTGGAATAGCAGCCACCGGTGGCACTTAAGGGACCGACATAACGACACATTATTGTCTGCCCTTAAGGAAACAGGACTCTTTGAGCAGTAAATTGCTTACCGAGACTCCAAACACTGTCATTTGAAACACAGATAAATAAGATAACGAGTTTCTGCAGCAGCTCTGAATCAACAGCGTCCTGGTGGCGTCGCAGGCTGCGGCGTGAAGAGAGCAGAAGTCTTAAACGAGGGGAAAACATCATCCTTTCCACATTTGCCTGAAACACAAGGAGCAAATTAGGGCAGGGTGTTGGATTAGACGCGACCGTGCAGCGTTAGATACGCGTCTAATTGTTTAAAAAAAGGTTCTCGTCTTTTAAAAGAGAAAGAAAACACAAGAGCATTAATTCGGCTGCACAGTAATGAAGAATAATCTGCAGCCTAATATCCTCCAGCTTGCAAATGAGGCTGTGATCTTTCCAAACAGAGGCTGTTCTGCTTCTCGGTGGTAAGCAGGTCGGTTTTGTGTAGACTGAATATGAGGCGTATTAATGAGAATTCTTTAGTGTTGAAGCCCAAATCTGATTATTTCTTGGACTTGTTGGAGAATCTGCTGGCTGGTCAGCTTTTTAACAATTAATTAACAATTATTAGCTACCAATTAATACTACCATAATAAACAGAAGCAGAGTATTTGTGAGTTAAGAAATGTAGAATAAGTATAATTAATAATATAATACGTAAATTAAGCATTAAAGAGGTTTTCTGCAAATCAGATATAAACTCTATGTATAACTCTTGAATGTATAACTCTAAATGTAGGTATTGTATATAAACTGAGTTACAGTTTCTCATTAGGTTGAATGTATAACTCTAAATGTAGGTATTGTATATAAACTGAGTTACAGTTTCTCATTAGGTTGAATGTATAACTCTAAATGTAGGTATTGTATATAAACTGAGTTACAGTTTCTCATTAGGTTGAATGTATAACTCTAAATGTAGGTATTGTACATAAACTGAGTTACAGTTTCTCATTAGGTTGAATGTATAACTCTAAATGTAGGTTCTGTAGGTTGAATGTATAACTCTAAATGTAGGTATTGTATATAAACTGAGTTACAGTTTCTCATTAGGTTGAATATATACCTCTAAATGTAGATATTGCATATGAACTGAGTTGCAGTTTCTCGTTAGATTGAATGTATAACTCTAAATGTAGGTATTGTATATAAACTGAGTTACAGTTTCTCATTAGGTTGAATGTATAACTCTAAATGTAGGTATTGTATATAAACTGAGTTACAGTTTCTCATTAGGTTAAATGTATAGCTTTAAAACTGTGTGGATGTTTTTTGCTGTGTGGTGTAAATGATAGAAGCATTAATGAATCAAATCCATCAATTTTGCTCCCAGTAAAAATCCCGTAGTGGTAACTAACGTGAATAATTTCAGTTATTCTCACACATGGTCAAGCGTGTCCAGTCGTATATCTGCTCTGAATCTGTCACTGAACGTAACCACTTTTTCCCATTTTCTACATCTTCTTTTTCTTCTCTCAGGCTTTTACGCTTTCTACTTCATTAACTGCAGCCTCTCCCTAGGAGCTCACCCAATAATCATCTCCATGTTTTATCTCTTAGTCCAGTGGATTTGCTCAAGGCCAGCTTCTGAAGTCCAACAAGTGGTCACTCTGAGTCTCCCCGAGCCATTTCTGCAGTAAATGACTCTAAAATAGTGCTTATCATTCATAGAGATAAGAAGCCATTTCAAACACCAGTCGACAGCAAAGACCATCGTCATATCAGATATCTCAGACCTCAGCAGACTCAGACATAAACACAAGTCTAATCCTAAAGCCCAGTCTAATACCATGAACGCTAAATCCAACCAGCACAACTCTAAACATTAATCACTGTCCAAACATCCTTTGATGTAATTTGTGTAATCAGCATCAGTGAATTTAGGCAACAAACATCTCTATACACTGTACACGCTGTAACATAGACTCACTGGCCACTTTACTGGAAACACCAACCTTGTGTTTTTACCAACTGGTCACTTTATTGGAAACAAATACCTTGTATTTATATCAACTGGTCACTTTATTGGAAACACATACCTTGTATTTTTATCAGCTGGCAACTTTATCGGTAACACATACATTGTGTTTATATCAACTGGCCACTTTATTAGAAACACCCTTGTATATCCACTCACTGGCCATTTTATTAGAAACAGCCACCTTGTACTTCTACTAACTGGCCACTTTATTAGAAACACCCACCTTGTACTTACATTAACTTGCCACTTTGTCACACTGGCCACTTTATTAGAAACATTTGCCTTGTACTTCCCCTAATTGGCCAATTTATTAGAAACATCCAGCTTGTACTTCCACTAACTGTCCACTTTATTAGAAACCCCCACCTTGTATTTATATCAACCGGCCACTTTATTGGAAACACAGACATTGTGTTTATATCAACTGGCCACTTTATTAGAAACACCCTTGTATATCCACTAACTGGCCAATTCATTATAAACATCCACACTCACTTTATGCTTCCATTTGTTAGTCAGTTTAGTAGAAACACCTTCCTTGTACTTCCACTAACTGGCCACTTTATTAGAAACATCTTCCTTGTACTTTCACTAACTGGCCACATTATTAAAAACACCAACATTGTACTTCCACAAACTGGACACTTTATAAGAAACACCCACATTTACTTTCACTAACTGGCCACTTTATTAGAAACACCTACCTTTACTTTCACTCACGGGCCACTTTATTAGAAACATCTACCTTGTACTACCACTAACTGGCCACTTTATTAGAAACACCCACCTTGTACTCCCACTAACTGGCCACTTTATTAGAAACCGTTGTCTTTAAGAGTCTCTGTAATGAGAAACTGATCACTGTTGCTGGGTTAGTCGAGGTCACACTGTTGATGAGCAGACGAGCTACAGTCTCTAAACGTTGTACGGAGCCGGCTCTGCACGGGGTTTCCGATAAACTGTCCGTTGAGTGTTCTGTTTGCCGCCTAATTGTAATCAAGGACGCTCACCGTGAGAGGCAGCGCTCGCCGGAGTCTGTGAGGATACATAACCGCTCCAGAAAGTGAAAGGATTGCGTTTCTCCAGCAAGGGCCCATCAGGAGATCCCACCAGTTGGATGTTCTCATCATCAGAGACCCATTTGAGGAAGTGCAGCGGTGGAAGCATTAATCCTCGTAATTTCACGTGCGCCGTTCGGCGGCTGTCAGGCGCGTCAGGCCGCGCTGGAGAGACGCACTAAAGCAGCGAGGAGGCCCTGCGTCGCTCTCCGATAATTAGAATGCCATGTGTTCGTCCCTACAAGGTAAAACAGTTCTTGTTAAATGAAGGGCTGTCACACTTTAATTGTCTCCGCCGAGATTCACAGGGAGAGGGAGGAGGAGAGAGAGGGAGAGAGAGAGAGAGAGAGAGAGAGAGAGAGAGACGTAATCTCACAAACAGAGGGTAAATCATGAGGAAGCAGGAGTCTGAGAAATGACTGCAGCCTCTGAAATGCATCAGCGATGCATGATTTCCTGTTGGAGGACTCTACGGCTTCATGGCAGGTTGGATTAAATAGAGAGCGGCTGGTCTAGTCTGGGGATGATCTCTCTCTCATGTCATCCTGGGACACTGCTGAAAGGAGGAGGAGGGGGGACAAAAAATCAATTCATGTTTACTCAGTTTTCACGTGGACGTATTGATCCTACAGCATGATTAAAACGTGAGCAGCTTTAACGTCCATGTCAGAAACCTCTGAACGGCAAAGCGGCGTCCCCGAAAGTTACTACTGAAGGACTTCAAGGACGTCTCGCTGGAGATAAAGATCAAACACACACTTTTATTCAGAAGTTAAATTGTTATCATGTCCTACATAGAAGATATGAGTCTCTCTGGTCACCTAGATGTGCTTCTCCATCCTCTCTATAATCTTCTCCTAGAATCAAACACTAGTTTTCCATATTTGGTTAAGCTCATGAATAATTAATGAGCTCTGCTCCGATTGGCTGGTTTACAGCAGTGATAAATTACACAGAAGCAACAAATAAAATGAGCCTCCGTGTAAATAAATAAGCTCCGCCCATATACTATTAAGTTAGGTATGCTGGTTACCTGAAGCTGCTAGTATCTAACGTTACCTGTACTAGCTACTCTCTTTGATCTGGACATCAAATACAAAGTAGATTAAAGGTGTCTCTGTGGAACTTTCAGTTGAAGATGATCTGCTTCAACCAGCACACAGTGATCCACTCACACAGCATGGCTGCTACTTCCAGTCACTGTTGGAGGTTGTGGTGCTAATAAAGGTGGAGCTGCTCGTCTCTTCAGGCTCTTCAGTGTTGAACGCTGAGCTGAAGCTGCTCCATGGTGTCCGAGTGTTGGAGAAACTGTCCGGAGTGAAACGTACAGACTGCAGAGTTAAAGTTGTTCAGGATTCTGTTAAAGATGTTGGAAGTTCAGCAGCTGGTTTTGGGAATTCTCCGTTCCACCTTAAATGGAGGTGCAGGTACGTTCTGGCTCCTGCTGCAATGTTTAAGGTCCTTTTTTTCTCTCTCTCTCTCCACTAACTGGCCACTTTATTAGAAACACCCACATTGTACTTCCACTAACTGGCCACTTCATTAGAAACACCCACATTGTACTTCCACTCACTGGCCACTTTATTGGAAACACCCACATTGTACCTCCATGAACTGGCCACTTTATTGGAAACACCCACATTGTACCTCCATGAACTGGCCACTTTATTAGAAACACTAACCTTGTGATTCCACTAACTGGCCACTTTATTAGAAACATCCACCTTGTACTTTCATCAAGTGGCCATTTTATTAAAACACCCACATTGTAATTTTTCTAACTGGCCACTTTATTAGAAACACCCAACTTGTACTTTCACCCATAGGCCAATTTATTGGAAACACCCACCTTGTACTTTCCTCAACTGGCCATTTTATTATTAGAAACACCCACACTGTAATTGCAGTAATTGGCCACTTTATCAGAAACACCCACATTGTACTTCCACTAACTGGCCACTGTAATTTTACTAGCTGGCCACTTTATTAGAAACACCCAACTTGTACTTTCACCCATTGGTCAATTTATTAAAAACTCCCACCCTGTAATTACACTAATTGGCCATTCTATTAGAAACACCAACCTTGTACTTCCACTAACTGGTCACTTTATTGGAAACATGTACCTTGTACTTCCACTCACTGGCCATTTTATTTGAAACCCCAACCTTGTATTTACACTAACTGGCCACTTTATTAGAAACACCAACCATGTGCTTTAAATCAGTGGCCACTTTATTAGAAACACCTTGCTTGTATTTTTGCTCACTGGACACTTTATTAGAAACAACCACCTTTACTTTCTATAACTGGCCACTTTATTAGAAACACCCACATTGTACTTCCACTAACTGGCCACTTTATTAGAAACACCCACACTTTACTGCTAGTTACTGTGAAGGAACTTCGTAAAAGCTCCTCAGACTACTTTTAAGCATCCGTAAACAACAAACTATAGATGTTCTGAGAGTGTGATAGCGCCCCCTATGTGAAAAATCTCTTTTTGCCCACTACGTGCTGTTCACAACTCAGCAAAGCAGAGATTTAATTTACAAACAACCTACACTGAGTCCTCTGATCTTCAGGAAGTCCTCTGATCTTCAGGAAGTCCTCTGATCTTCAGGAAGTGTGAGGTCTGTTCAGCGAAGCCAAGAAGACTAGCAGCTCAGGAGGTCTCGGCTCGTAGCTGGCCGCATGTCAGGGGACGAGACAATAGGGCTGATATCAGAGATGAGAAATTAAAGAAAGGAGCCAAAATATGCTCTCAATTTCAACCAGATGAAGCAGAAAAAAACGGGGCATCTGGCAACCATCTGGGTCTACCTTGAGCTGTCTGAATAGAAATGATTACCTGTCCAAGGTGCTCGGAGGAAGCCCGAGAGCCTGAGAGTTTTATCATCCGTTAATCAAAACATCCCCCCAAAAAAGGGCAATTCATCAGAAGCTAACGGTCCCGTCTGTAATTAACCACTTCCAACAAAAACGAGACGATCTCCGGCGTCACGGCGACCGTGTCTAAGACGATGGTCCTGAAGGTAACCGTGATTTTCCATCCAGATTAAGACATGAGAGCAGAAACTCGAACCATATCAGAAATATAAATATATAAGTGTGTGAGAGCCGTCGTGTTGATTACTGAAAGTCGTGGTGACCTCGAGTTGATTTTCAAGACATTTTCTCAAAGAAAGAATTGCAAATGAAATCATAACGCCGCCGCAGTAATGAAGGTTAACTGGAGAGCACAATCTAATAGACCGGTGCCCCTCTTGACCCCTCACTTCAGAAATCTTTCCCGTGTAGTATCACTTTTATAAATGTCTTTGGGAAAAATTCTGATTTTACACATTATAATTTTTTTCAGTGCATAAAATCTGCATGAAAAATATTCATATTAATGTTTATGTTCGAGTGAGTGAACTGTGTATTTATAATATATTAAATTTACATTTTAAAACAGCTCAGAGTGTGAAACAATATTAAGGGTATTAATGTTAGAAACACCCACCCTGTGCTTACACTAACTGGCCATTTTATTAGAAACACCAACCTTGTGCTTCTACTAACTGGCCACTTCATTATAAAAGACCAACCTTGTGCTTCCACTAACTGGCCACTTTATTAGAAACACCAACCTTGTGCTTCTACTAACTGGCCACTTCATTATAAAAGACCAACCTTGTGCTTCCACTAACTGGCCACTTTATTAGAAACACCTTCCTTGTACTTCCACTCAGTGACCACTTTATTAGAAACACCCACCTTGTACTTCCACTCAGTGGCCACTTTATTAGAAACACCAACCTTGTGCTTCCACAGTCTGGCCACTTTATTAGAAACACCAACCTTGTGCTTCCACTAACTGGCCACTTTATTAGAAACACCCACCTTGTACTTTCACTAACTGGCCACTTTATTAGAAACACCAACCTTGTGCTTCCATTAACTGGCCACTTTATTAGAAACACCCACCTTGTACTTCCACTAACTGGCCACTTTATTAGAAACACCCACATTGTGCTTCCACTAACTGGCCACTTTATTAGAAACACCCACCTTGTACTTTTACTAACTGGCCATTTTTTTTAGAAGCACCAACCTTGTGCTTCCACAATCTGGCCACTTTATTAGAAACACCTACCTTGTGCTTCCACTAACTGGCCACTTTATTAGAAACACCCATCTTGTGCTTTCACTAACTGGCCACTTTATTAGAAACACCCATCTTGTACTTTCACTAACTGGCCACTTTATTAGAAACACCTTCCTTGTGCTTCCACAAACTAGCCATGTTATTAGAAACACCAACTATTAAAAGATATGTATGGTGAAGGTATGGGTTTGAGGTAGGTAGAGTTAGTAATTATACTTTAATTGTATTATTTGTTACTCTTTTCTATCTTTGTTACTACATACTGTTCAGAGTATTTAAAAAATACTCTGTACTGCAGATCAACGGCTTTGCATCCCCAGAATACTTTAAAGTAAACCAACACTACCAAACACACAGATCTGTAACTTATTGATCTCTGTTTGAAATACATTACTGTGAGTAACAGCAGGTAAACTGTGAGAGTATAGAGGGGACTGTGTGCTGTACTACTGATCACTGATCTACTCAGAGTCTCGAGTCTGTTCCTTCATCTGAGAAATATCCTACGCGGTGAGCTGCAGACGGCCATCGACTGGGAGGAATAATGCGCGGCGTGCTGCGTCTCCGGGTTCGGCGCGTAGGCAGGAATTAATTGTGTGCTGCGGCTTTTCAGTCAGATCACAATCGCGCGCTGGAAATCGGAATCGTGCGGCTTCTTTTCCTTTCTTTCTTTTTTTCTTCCTCCAGTATTTTTGCTTTTGTTTGCTCGTCTCGAATACGAGGACTAAACAAGATCATCTCAGCGTCCGCCTTGAGACTCCAGCAGGAGTTTAAATAAGCAGGCAGATGGCCTTGAAAGAAAACATTCATAATTGAGTCTTTACCGCCTCTCCAGTCGAGCTCCGCTGCCGAACTCGGTTGAGCTTGAGGCCGGAGTGATGTAGATGAAGTCGCGTCCGCGGCGCGCTGCCTGAGAGCCGACCCGCATCATTTATCCCACCAATTGCATTTCAAGTGAGATCAGATGTGTTTGTCTACTCCATCAACATCAGAACGCCAGCCGATTTCGCAACAGCGACGCGTCTGATCTTCAAACGCCAGCAAGAAATGAAAGACGCCAGTTTATACGATCATATTATCTTGTGCCATTACTCACTGGCCATTATATCAGAAACACCCACCCTGTAGGTTCACTAGATCTTCTTGGCAAATTTAATTTCACTCAGCAGCAACAACATCTCCAGCAAAGCCAGTAAAACATTTTCTCCAAACACAGTTAAACCATATTAACTCACATATTTAAGTATTGAATGTTTAAGTGTATTCATTAGTGTAGTAGGTGAAGTATAGAAGTGTATTCATTAGTGTAGTAGGTGAAGTATAGAAGTGTATTCATTAGTGTAGTAGGTGAAGTATAGAAGTGTATTCATTAGTGTAGTAGGTGAAGTATAGAAGTGTATTCATTAGTGTAGTAGGTGAAGTATAGAAGTGTATTCATTAGTGTAGTAGGTGAAGTATAGAAGTGTACTCATTAGTGTAGTAGGTGAAGTATAGAAGTGTAGTCATTAGTGTAGTAGGTGAAGTATAGAAGTGTATTCATTAGTGTAGTAGGTGAAGTATAGAAGTGTATTCATTAGTGTAGTAGGTGAAGTATAGTAGTGTATTCATTAGTGTAGTAGGTGAAGTATAGTAGTGTATTCATTAGTGTAGTAGGTGAAGTATAGAAGTGTAGTCATTAGTGTAGTAGGTGAAGTATAGAAGTGTATTCATTAGTGTAGTAGGTGAAGTATAGAAGTGTAGTCATTAGTGTAGTAGGTGAAGTATAGAAGTGTATTCATTAGTGTAGTAGGTGAAGTATAGAAGTGTATTCATTAGTGTAGTAGGTGAAGTATAGTAGTGTATTCATTAGTGTAGTAGGTGAAGTATAGAAGTGTATTCATTAGTGTAGTAGGTGAAGTATAGAAGTGTATTCATTAGTGTAGTAGGTGAAGTATAGAAGTGTATTCATTAGTGTAGTAGGTGAAGTATAGAAGTGTATTCATTAGTGTAGTAGGTGAAGTATAGAGGTGTATTCATTAGTGTAGTAGGTGAAGTATAGAAGTGTACTCATTAGTGTAGTAGGTGAAGTATAGAAGTGTACTCATTAGTGTAGTAGGTGAAGTATAGAAGTGTACTCATTAGTGTAGTAGGTGAAGTATAGAAGTGTATTCATTAGTGTAGTTGGTGAAGTATAGAAGTGTATTCCATTAGTGTAGTAGGTGAAGTATAGAAGTGTAGTCATTAGTGTAGTAGGTGAAGTATAGAAGTGTATTCATTAGTGTAGTAGGTGAAGTATAGAAGTGTAGTCATTAGTGTAGTAGGTGAAGTATAGAAGTGTAGTCATTAGTGTAGTAGGTGAAGTATAGAAGTGTATTCATTAGTGTAGTAGGTGAAGTATAGAAGTGTACTCATTAGTGTAGTAGGTGAAGTATAGAAGTGTATTCATTAGTGTAGTAGGTGAAGTATAGAAGTGTAGTCATTAGTGTAGTAGGTGAAGTATAGAAGTGTACTCATTAGTGTAGTAGGTGAAGTATAGAAGTGTATTCATTAGTGTAGTAGGTGAAGTATAGAAGTGTACTCATTAGTGTAGTAGGTGAAGTATAGAAGTGTATTCATTAGTGTAGTAGGTGAAGTATAGAAGTGTACTCATTAGTGTAGTAGGTGAAGTATAGAAGTGTATTTATTAGTGTAGTAGGTGAAGTATAGAAGTGTACTCATTAGTGTAGTAGGTGAAGTATAGAAGTGTATTCATTAGTGTAGTAGGTGAAGTATAGAAGTGTACTCATTAGTGTAGTAGGTGAAGTATAGAAGTGTATTCATTAGTGTAGTAGGTGAAGTATAGAAGTGTACTCATTAGTGTCGTAGGTGAAGTATAGAAGTGTATTCATTAGTGTAGTAGGTGAAGTATAGAAGTGTACTCATTAATGTAGTAGGTGACGTATAGAAGTGTACTCATTAGTGTAGTAGGTGAAGTATAGAAGTGTATTCATTAGTGTAGTAGGTGAAGTATAGAAGTGTACTCATTAGTGTAGTAGGTGAAGTATAGAAGTGAATTCATTTAGTGTAGTAGGAGAAGTATAGAAGTGTACTCATTAGTGTAGTAGGTGAAGTATAGAAGTGTACTCATTAGTGTAGTAGGTGAAATATAGAAGTGTATTCATTAGTGTAGTAAGTGAAGTATAGTTGTGTATTTATTAGTGTAGTAGGTGAAGTATAGAAGTGTAATCATTAGTGTAGTAGGTGAGTATAGAAGTGTACTCATTAGTGTAGTAGGTGAAGTATAGAAGTGTACTCATTAGTGTAGTAGGTGAAGTATAGAAGTGTATTCGTTAGTGTAGTAGGTGAAGTATAGAAGTGTATTCATTAGTGTAGTAGGTAAAGTATATAAGTGCACTAATTTGTGTAGTAGGTAAAGTATATAAGTGCACTAATTAGTGTAGTAGGTAAAGTATATAAGTGCACTAATTAGTGTAGTAGGTAAAGTATATAAGTGCACTAATTTGTGTAGTAGGTTAAGTATATAAGTGCACTATTTAGTGTAGTAGGCAAAGTATATAAGTGCACTAATTTGTGTAGTAGGTAAAGTATATAAGTGCACTAATTTGTGTAGTAGCTAAAGTATATAAGTGCACTAATTAGTGTAGTAGGTAAAGTATATAAGTGCACTAATTAGTGTAGTAGGTAAAGTATATAAGTGCACTAATTAGTGTAGTAGGTAAAGTATATAAGTGCACTAATTAGTGTAGTAGGTAAAGTATATAGTGCACTAATTAGTGTAGTAGGTAAAGTATATAAGTGCACTAATTAGTGTAGTAGGTAAAGTATATAAGTGCACTAATTTGTGTAGTAGGTTAAGTATATAAGTGCACTAATTTGTGTAGTAGCTAAAGTATATAAGTGCACTAATTAGTGTAGTAGGTAAAGTATATAAGTGCACTAATTAGTGTAGTAGGTAAAGTATATAAGTGCACTAATTAGTGTAGTAGGTAAAGTATATAAGTGCACTAATTAGTGTAGTAGGTAAAGTATATAAGTGCACTAATTTGTGTAGTAGGTAAAGTATATAAGTGCACTAAGTTGTGTAGTAGGTAAAGTATATAAGTGCACTAATTTGTGTAGTAGGTAAAGTATATAAGTGCACTAATTAGTGTAGTAGGTAAAGTATATAAGTGCACTAATTTGTGTAGTAGGTAAAGTATATAAGTGCACTAATTTGTGTAGTAGGTAAAGTATATAAGTGCACTAATTTGTGTAGTAGGTTAAGTATATAAGTGCACTAATTTGTGTAGTAGCTAAAGTATATAAGTGCACTAATTAGTGTAGTAGGTAAAGTATATAAGTGCACTAATTAGTGTAGTAGGTAAAGTATATAAGTGCACTAATTAGTGTAGTAGGTAAAGTATATAAGTGCACTAATTAGTGTAGTAGGTAAAGTATATAAGTGCACTAATTAGTGTAGTAGGTAAAGTATATAAGTGCACTAATTTGTGTAGTAGGTAAAGTATATAAGTGCACTAATTAGTGTAGTAGGTAAAGTATGAAAGTGCACTAATTTGTGTAGTAGCTAAAGTATATAAGTGCACTAATTAGTGTAGTAGGTGTGGTAATTTTTTTTTCAATTCTTTCACTGTGACAGTATTAAAAACTACATATTAGACGTACGGTGCTGTGAAAAATTATTTACCCCCTTACAGTTTGTACATACAAATTATGATTTATTTTTTATTAGGGGAATTATCCAATAATCCAAACCAACCTGGAAGACCAGTAGAGTCAGGAAATCACTTCAGTAGAACCTGTCTGACAGCATGAAGCAGACTTCCAGACCTCAAGCAGCAACACTTTATGATCCAATCTGAAGAAACTCAAGAACAGATGAAAAACAGAGTCATTAATCTGTCAGTCTGGAAAATGTTACAAAGCCTTTTCTAAAACTTAGGGACTCCAGCAAACCACAGTCACAGCTTTTATCTACAAATGGAGGAAATATGGAACAATGGTGAACCTTCAAAAGAGTGGCCGGCCTACCTTAATGAATCAAAGAGTACATCAACGACATATCCAGAAAGTCACAGAAGAACCCAGGACAACATCTGAGGAACTGCAGGCCTCACTTGCCTTGTTATGGACAGTGATCATGATTCAACAGTAAGAAAGGGCAAAACTGGTATCCATGGAGAGCTCCAAGGCCAAAACCACTGCTGACAACCCAACAACCCAAAGGCTCGTCTCCCAATTACCAAAAACATCTTGATAATCCCACAAGTGTGATAAATCTGCAAAACTATCTTCTCTAAACTTCTCTAATCATAAACAGCATCTCAGACTTCAGACAGTGTATTTATAACATCTACTGTAAGAACTTTCTGTGAGGGGCTTTTAGAGGAGGACGTCTGGTTCCATTCACCTCCACTGTAATTCTCTCTGAAACAGAAAATCTTTCATCGAACCAGCCTGAACGAGTTTATTCTCATCTGAACTCCTCAGTTATGCAGTTTTATTAGAAGCCTCTCTTTAGTTGCTCCACTCGCTGGGTTACAGTTAGAGACTGTACAGTTCAAGCCAACCACTGGCCACCCTTCATCAGTGGTCAGTTTCTGACCACACAGCGGCTCGACTCTGAGCCTCCCCCGTATAATCTCTAAGAATGAGACCCGACACAGCACGGAGAAAACTCATCTCAGCAGCTTGTATCCCCGATCTCGTTCTTTCGGTCACTACCTAGAGCTCCTGACCACAGGTGAGAGTAGGAACGTAGACTGATGGTCTTTTGGCTCAGCTCTCTCTTGACTGCAGACGCTCCATGCTTCCTTCCCTCACTCGTGAACAAGACCTCGAGATACTTAAACTCCTCCACTTGAGGCAGGAGATCATTCCCAACCTGGAGAGGGCAGAAGGGGAGAAGATGAGCCACATCTTAATTAGAAAATGGGCCGTAGTGGTCCTGTGGTCAGACACTAACCAACAGGTGGACTAAAGTCTGTAACAATACACCTACACAGCGGAGCTGTAAGGTAGGAGTTGCTAATAAAGGGGGTCCTCTGACTCAGTGTGAGGGAGGTGTGTGAGCGTAAGCTGCTCTCTTCTCTCGGTGAGGTTCAGAGAATGTGCAGTCATCATCACTGAGAACATGTGCTGCATGGACGGTGCATGACCTTATCGTAACCCTTCAAATGTCTCCAGCCTGCACATCTTATCTGCATTGCCCACAGAGGTGCTAACATGAACCTGCGGCCTACGCGCTAATGTCAGCACGTTGTTGCGTTTGGTCTGGTCAGTCTGTGGACGTGGACGTGGATCAGGCTGCGGATGACATTACGTTTAGATATTGGAGATGAAGGAAATGTCAGGTTTAGAGCTTTTCCTCGTTTTTCAACCTCGGGGTCACATGAGTACAACATAAAATTTACATTAATCATGAATGTATAACTCACTGTGTGTACAGATATGACATACACTGTGTGAACAGCTATTGTGGGTTTATTTATCTGTTCTATTGACACTTCATTGTATCTCATACATCTGCACTCCTGGACACTCTAGACACTACTTAAATACCAATTTAGGCACATGTTTATTCAGTATTGTTATTATCTGCTGGTTCCTGCGCCCCCTCCACAGTGTTTATTATTATCTCCGTATCTTAATACATATTTTTACATATTTTCTACTTGTCATCTACAGTGATATTTATATAAACACGGTGTTTGGTGGATTATTTCTTCATTGTAACAATGCTTCTTGGCAGTAAATCGTATACGCTTGGAAAGCCTATCAGTTTCCCTTTCAATTGGAGCCACATTTGTAAGGGACATGCATTTGTGGGACGAGCAGTAGAGCTGAGTACAGTCTAGTATGTGGGTTGCGCCCATAAAAAATTAGTCAAATCCTCTCTGCCAGTGCCAAACAGCTCATTCTGCCATTGACTGGTTTGGTGTTTGGTGGACTGAATAATTGAAGTTTGAAGAAACAAGACATATTTGGCAATTTCAATTTATTCATTTAGCAAACAGGAGCCTCGGTAGCATGTGGAAGAACCATACACAGCCACAACAGCCTGGCACCTCCTCCTCATGCTGGTCACCAGCCTGGTCACACACTGCTGTGGGATGGCATCCCGTTCTTCAACCAGCGTTTGTCGCAAGTCAGCCAACGTGGTTGTGTTGGTCACTGTGGCACGAACAGCACGCTCAAGCTGATCCTACGAGTGTTCGATGGGGTTGAGGTCAGG
Organism: Megaleporinus macrocephalus; assembly: GCA_021613375.1. NCBI lineage: Eukaryota > Metazoa > Chordata > Actinopteri > Characiformes > Anostomidae > Megaleporinus > Megaleporinus macrocephalus. The sequence goes on along the minus strand of CM038728.1, from coordinate 35,094,608 downwards.
ACTGCTGATAGGCCATTCCATCCTCTCCACTCCCAAATTCTGGAGGTGGTCTCTGATAAACCCCCGCGAGCATTGACATCTTGGAGGATAGAGTTCGGTCCCAGACTGGGGAGATAAGGGATCACCCCCGGTTGCAGAATGTAATCTCGATATCTCTCTGCACTGAGATTCCCTCCAATGATATCAAGCCTCGAGATGCAGCCCCACACCATCTCACTGCCTCCACCAAAAGATGTTACTCTACCAGTGCAGCCATCAGCATGGCGTTTTCCGCGTCTTCTCCACACTTAGACTCTACCATCCAACTGCCGTAGGCACAATCTGGACTCATCACTGAACATAACGTTCCTCCACGTGTTCAGGTTCCAGTGCACGTGTTGCCGACACCAGCGCAAATGAGCCTGACAATGAAGGGTGGTCATGGCAGACGTCCAGGCAGCCTGATTCTGCAAACATTCACTGCAGATCTGTAGAAGACTACGGGACCTAAGTGCTGACAGGGTGAGGAAACAATCTTCTTGAGTTGTCGTCGTCTTGGGATGCTTTGTGGCCTGTCTCCGACGTTCCTTGTTATATGGAACTTGGCCTTCAATGTGGAGATGGTAATCGGGCTCACTCCCAATAATGCTGTTCTGCGGAACACCAGCTTGAAGTTGTCCAATTGCACAGGTGCTGCCAATCAGGTGCCTGGGGATCTATCTATCTATCTATCTGCATCTTCACAGTAAATGTGTCTTATATAGCAAATAGTACCACAATATTCTACTTTTGAAAATAAGTAGTTGCTACCTAGTGATCTAGTTTAACCCCTTAAACTGTCAGTACCTACTGCATCCTGGAACCTGATAATAACTCAGTCTGTATTGTAGTTCATGTTGTTACTGAAAAATAAGCCTTAGTATGTAATAATATACATATATACAGTACTGAGCAACACAATATTATATATACAAAGCTTTTATTTACTCAGTAAACACTTTATTATGAAATATTAATCAGTATTAATACAGTAAGTGCTATTACATGTATGTACTGCTGAGTGTCTCTTTAGTAAATCTATTTAAATTAGTGTATTTTAGGAATTTAATGTTTTCAAAATGTTGTTTTTGATCTTAAATCTTTATTTTAATTCTTATTAATTTACTTCATGAACAAAAACAGTGTTTGTAAGTATGTTCCAGAATGCAAATGGTTACAAACGTCAACAGTTCCTATCAAACTCCATAGTGAACACATAAGGGTTAATTCTGACTCATGTTGTATTGGTAGTGATACAAATTATTATTAAATAAGTAAATAATAAACTGAAATCTGGATTTGTGATGATCATAAACAAGTAAACTGAGGAATTCATGGAATCTTGAATGATGAAACGAATTTATAGTAAAGATACAAAGAATAAAATCTCAGGTCACTTTTGACCCAGGTTGTGCATCAAAGGGTTAAATAGTTCAAGCCCACAGATTTATGCATAGAAAAAGTCACAGATGATTGGTGGTCCACAGATGTTCTTCTCAGTCTATCTATCTTTGAAGCTGCACAGCGTGAAGCTCCACCGACTCCAGCAGTTAGCACCGTCAATCCTGAGTCGAGATGGCCCACCATGTAAATACACACCTCCGGTCCCAGCTGATAGAACCACCGCCAACTTGAGAGAGAGAGAGAGAGAGAGAGAAACGAAAAGAAGCCCACCGGAGAACTTTCAAAGCATCTATTTTAGAAAATAACAGCCATGGGGAGTGCAAGTCACTTGGTCTCTGTGGCCTCTGTGCCCCTGAAATTGGTGCCACCAGCAAAGGCAGACTTGGAAACCCCGATATGAAAACTTCACTCTGGAGAAAATGAAGAGAGAGAGAAATCTAAACGCTTTCTAACTCCCTCTGGCGTCTGATTCCCTGTTGATAACACAGTATGTGGAGAAATACTGAGGCAGCAAAAGCTTCCAGTGCCATACTTCTGATTTTTGTCAATGCAGTGTGATGGCAATTTACATGTGGAGAAGAAGTTCTGCATCAGATATACATGTACACAGTGCACCTTCAGCTAAAGTCTTCATCTGATCATTAAGTGTGTGTTCACCAGTAAGAACAGCAGATCTGATTAGAACAGATGTAAATAATCATACATACAGTACAAAGTAACATGAATATGTTGTTGTGAGAGAAGTAGATCAGATCTTGATCCAGTTTGAAGAACAAAGTTAGGTTCCAGATTTCTCCTGGACGCCCCAGACATTGTATGAATGTATTCAGTTCCTTCAGCAGCAAATCTTGATTTATCTTAATGAAGTACTGAGCAGTCAAAGCAGGTATTAGATCAGAACTGATAATAATACTGGGTTGTTTAGGAGAAGCTTGGAAAGAGTTAAATAAACACACTGACGTATGGAAAACACTACTTACTCTATTAATACTGATTAATATTTAATAATAAAGTGTAAAAGCTCTACTTACTCTATTAATACTGATTAATATTTAATAATAGTGTAAAAGCACTACTTACTCTATTAATACTGATTAATATTTAATAATAGTGTAAAAGTACTACTTACTCTATTAATACTGATTAATATTTAATAATAAAGTGTAAAAGCACTATTTACTCTATTAATACTGATTAATATTTAATAATAAAGTGTAAAAGCTCTACTTACTCTATTAATACTGATTAATATTTAATAATAAAGTGTAAAAGCACTACTTACTCTATTAATACTGTTTAATAATAAAAGTGTTTACTGAGTAAATAAAAAAACTTCCTGTCTGGAATTAAAACAGCTTTTTATATATAATAATGTTCTCAAGTGACTAAAAGGCTTCTAGTTCTGTGAGGTTCATGATCTGCTCCTTTGAGATCCATCCATAGATTTCTGGTGGTGTTTAAGTTATAGGACTGTGAGGGTCACAGCAAAACCTTCAGTTTCTTCCTTGTGAGTTGGTTCATTGTGGATTTTGGGGTGTGTTTAGGATCATTATCGTCTTTTCATCACCATTTTTTTTACAGACACAGTGATGTTCACTTTCAGAATTTGCTGGTATTTAACTGAACCAGTTTTCTGAACCACTGACTGCAGCACAAGCTCAAAGCATGATGGATCCACTAAATTTGGAAACTTTTTTTTATCTTCAAACATACGTTTCTTCATTGAGAACAAGAAGTTCAACAGGATTTGAAAAAACATGTCAGGCTTGTTTAGATGTTCATTTGGAAACGTCTCACTCTCAATGTAATGATAAGGACGCAGGAAAAGTTTTCTTCTGATGATTCTCTTCCATGAAGTTCATATTAATGTTGTTGTGCAGTAGATCAGTGCAACTCCTCTCAGAGTCTGCAGAACCTTCTAGAGGTTCTGATTTGTAGTTCTAGTGATGGTCAGTCCTCTCAGTTTTCGTCATCCTTCAGATCTCAATTTCAACTCCAGCAACTCCTATCAACTTTATTAATTAATTATATCATAAAACACCCACATATACACGCACTAATGAACATACACACTAGGGGGCAGTGAAACACCCATATATATACACGCTAGGGGGCAGTGAGACACCCATATATACACACACTAGGGGGCAGTTAGCACACTTGCCCGGAGCAGTGGGCAGCCCTATCCACAGCTCCTGGGGAGCAGTGATAAACTAGCGGGCAGTGAAACACCCATGTACACACACACTTGTTAACATACACACTAGGGGGCAGTGAAACATCTACATATACACACACTAGTGAACATAAACACTAGGGGGCAGTGAACCACCCACATATACACACACACTAGTGAACATAAACACTAGGGGGCAGTGAAACACCCATATATACACACACTAATGAATATACACACTAGGGGGCAGTGAAACACCCACATACACAAACACTTGTGAACAGACACACAAGGGGTCAGTGAGCACACATGCCCGGAGCGGTGGGCAGCCCTAGCCACGTCGCCGTTGAGCAGTTGGTGCTTAGGTGCCTTTCTCAAGGGCACTTCAGTTGTGGGCTATTGGCCCAGGGGATCGAACCCATGACCTTCCGGGCACAAGACCCCTAAGCTAACCTTTACCCCACCTGGATGGATGGATCTTCTACTGTTCAGTGTTGCAGAAATTCCAAAGTTAAAATTTGAGAGAATAAAGAAGTCCAAACTTTCTGAAAGCAATATACTACATACCATCTTTAGAAAATTACTGGAGCTGGAATCACTAATTTTTTAATAAGCAGAAATGGAAAGGGTTGAGAGCGTTCTCCCGAGAGTCCGGCGCTGAGCTCGTCTCTTGCCGTGCCAACCGGTTTGGAGAATTCGATTTACGGTGGCAATATAAACCAAAAACAAATGTTCATTGAAAACGACATCTGTATTAAATCTTTTAATGATTCTCCTTTGAGGACAAATCCAATACAGTTCTGCACGAGCAGGAGGACAGGGGGGAAGCTCCAGCGTGTCAATACAACATCTCGCTGCTCAATGGAAAGCAGTTTTACATTCCTGGCTCCAGATCCCCGCCATCAATCTCCCGCCCCAATCTCCCGTTTCAGATGTTTATTCCCCGACGAGAGAAAATCATATTCCTGACTGACGATTTATAAGTTCATTACTGCCTGAAATAAACGGCCACTCCAAGCCGTCCCCTCGCTTCTGCATTTATTAAAAACTGAGACTGAGTTCGTAATGATGTCTCTCCGTAATATGTCAGCACCATCTTTAGAACCGCCTACAGAAGAACCCTGACGATACTCTGTTTCTACAGTCTTTAAGATGATGGTTCTTTAGTAAATATAACACTTACAGAGCCACTTGTTTGACTAAAATATTCTTTGCATGGTGAAACGGATCTTCAGATCGATGGAGAATGTGTTGTGGTTGGTTCTATAAAGTATCCTAGAACTTGTTATGAAGAACCATTTCACGATGTTATGAATCCTTTCAGTATGCAGATGTTTGAGGAAACACCTTTTCAGGAGTGTAGATGAAAAACTTGCTATAAATGGTTCTGCGATTGTGATGTGCTCTGCCTTTCAGGAAATGTTCACCCCATTTAGGTGTTCTCCAGCTACATTCTTCAAAAATAAGTTGGTTCTTCAAGGGTTCTTTAGAAAGAGAACCACTTAAACAGTACCATTTGCATTATTAAATCTTCCCTTCTTGGTGAAACGGATCTTCAGATCAATGGAGAATGTGTTGTGTTTGGTTCTTTAAAGTATCCTAGAACTATTCATAAAATGGTTCATGATGGAACACGTTGTTCATCTACACTCCTAAAATGATGGCTATATAGAACCATTTTACGATGCAAATGTTTATTTGAGTGTTATGCTAGAACATTTATCTTCACTAAAGAACCATTGAGGAGACACATTTTCAAGAGTTTAGATGAAGAACGTGTTCTAAAAAGGTTCTGTCATGAACCTTTTTGAAAATTGGTCTATATAGCACCAAGAATTGTTCCATGATTGTGATGATCTCAGCCTATTGTAAAAGGTTCACAGTGTTCTCCAGCTATATTATTCAAAAAAGTTGTTTTTTAAGGGTTCTTTTTAAAGAAATCCACTTACAGAACTTTTTGTATGTTTAAATATTTTCTTGTTAGTGAAATGGTTCCTCGGATCGATGGAGAACGTGTTGTGTTTGGTTCTAAAAAGTATCCTAGAAATATTCAGTTGGTATGAAGAACCATTTCTCGATGGTATGAAGTATTTCAGTATGCAGATGTTTGAGGAAACACCTTTTTAGGAGTGTAGATGAAGAACTTGCTAGATGGTTCCGCGATTACGATGTTCTCAGCTTTTCAGGAAATGTTCACAATTTAGGTGTTCTCCAGCTTCTTTTGGTTGAAGTTAGTTCTTCAAGGGTTCCTTAGAAAGAGAACCACTTGCACAGAACCATTTGCATGAGTGGTAATGTAAGCAGGTTCTAGATTACCGAGTGAATATGAGTAATAGTTAAAGCTCTAAATAGCTGAGTGTGAATATGAGTGGCAGTGTAAGCAGATTCTAGATAACTGCGTGTGATTATGAGTGATAGTTGGAGTTCTAGATAAGTGAGTGTGAATATGACGAGTAGTGTAAGCAGGTTCTAGATTACCGAGTGAATATGAGTAATAGTTAAAGCTCTAAATAGCTGAGTGTGAATATGAGTGGCAGTGTAAGCAGGTTCTAGATAACTGTGTGTGATTATGAGTGATAGTTGGAGTAAGCTCTAAATATCTGAGTGTGAATATGAGTGATAGTTGAAGTTCTAGATAAGTGAGTGTGAATATGACAAGTAGTGTAAGGAGGTTCTAGATAACAGTGTGTGAGTATGAGGGATAGTTGAAGTTGTAGATAACTAAGTGTGAATATGAAGGGCAGTATAAGCAGGTTCTAGATAAACCCATTAGTGGTAGTGTAACCAGTTTCCTAGATAGTTCTGTGGGAATATGAGGAACATGTTCTAAATGGTTCTATCACAAAAATTGTTCTATATAGCACCAAAAGGGGTTTAGTGAGTGTCATAATCTCCAGCTACCTTCTTTAAACAATGTTGGTTCTTCAAGGGTTCTTTAGAAAGGAAACCACTTACAGAACTGTTTGCAGTTTGCAGAGTTCTTCCATTAGCAACAAACCCTTTTTGGTTCTATATAGAACCTTACACCTCCTTGTATTTAGGAGCTGCACTACACGTACAGACTGTAGTTCATCTGCTCACCACAGAGCAGCTACTATTACTAGCACTAGCACTTCTATGACTCTGATTTGGTGGTGGTGTGTTAGTGTATGTTGTGCTGGTGTGAGTGGATCAGACACAAGTACATGAGCTGCGCTGCTGTAATCCACATGTAACAGTGGCTCCATCACTAGGAGTTACGTTGCTATTGTACATGTAACTACATAGTTATTACAGACACAGTTAAGTATCGAACTCATTGTTCCTAGCCGCTGTGTCTCTTGTTGTGGTGTGAATAAAGCTAAGCTAAAGGGTTCCACCCGGTCTCAGCGTTCCGCCTCTCTGCATCTGGAACGTCGGGAACGGAGCAGGAATAATAGCGCCGGCCTCTGCGTCTCCCACGTGAACGTATTAATTTGCAGCCTGGTCTTCTCCTCCTCTTCTCTGCCGGTGGCCCTTGGGTTTAGCCTGGCGCACCTGATTCCTCTTCCTCTCTCCAAAGACCCCAGAGCCGCCCCCCATTTGTCATTGGTAAACATGCCGACACGCTACACAAGGCGGGGGGAGCGGGGGGAACTGGGGGAGGAGGGAGGGGCACCCAGAGCCAGCAAAACAAAGGCACAACAAAATCAGCATAATTTCTCTCAACATGAGCACACACTGGAAAGCCCACCGTTACTCTGACGACGGGGGCAGAGCTGCACACGTTAACACCACCCAGCAGACGTACATGTGTTATTACTGTGTTATAAGCTATATGCAGCTATATTAACACTAATAAGCTAGCAGTGAATTATTTATTCATCACAGCACCAATTCTTACACATATTTATGTTCTCTCTACTGAGGTTCCGGCCCTCGGCTGAACTGTAAGGAAGCATCGAACGGTTCCTCAGCTGCTAGAACATTCCCATGATGCAACACAAGCAGAACTTCCTCCAGCACGAGTGGAGCTCCGAGCGGTGACATCATCTTCAAATGTAAGTGATCAGCAGCCGCGCTCGTCTCCTTAACCGAATATGACTGGTAGTGTAAGCAGGTTCTAGATGACTGAGTGTGAATATGAGTGGTAGTGTAAGCAGGTTCTAGATAACCAGGTGCGAATATAAGTGATAGTTGAAGTTCTAGATAACTGAGTGTGATTATGAGTGCTGTGTAACCAGGTTCTAGATAACATAATATGAGTGATAGTTGAAGTTCCAGATAACCGAGTGAGAATATGAGTGACAGTTGAGGTAAGTTCTAGATATCTTTTTAGAAAACCCAGTACAAATAAGAGTGGTAGTGTAAGTAAGTTCTAGATATCTGAGTGTGAATATGACTGATAGTTGAAGTTCTAGATAACTGAGTTTGAATATGAGTGGTAGTGTAAGCCGATTCTAGATTACTGAGGGTGAAGATGAGTGATAGTTGAAGTTCTAGATAACAGTGTGTTTATGAGTGGTCGTGTAAGCAGGTTCTGGATAACTGATTGTGAATATGAGTGATAGTTGAAGTTCTAGATAACTGAGTGTGAATACTTACACAGCTCATACACAGCCAGTGATACTTACACAGCTGATCCAGAGTCAGTGATACATGCACAGCTGATCCAGAGTCAGTGATACATGCACAGCTGATACAGAGTCAGTGATACATGCACAGCTGATCCAGAGTCTGTAATACTTACACAGCTGATACAGAGTCAGTGATACTTACACAGCTGATCCAGTCAGTGATACTTACACAGCTGATCCAGAGACAGTGATACTTACACAGCTGATACAGAGTCAGTGATACTTACACAGCTGATCCAGTCAGTGATACTTACACAGCTGATCCAGAGACAGTGATACTTACACAGCTGATCCAGAGACAGTGATACTTACACAGCTGATACAGAGTCAGTGATACTTACACAGCTGATCCAGAGTCAGTGATACTCACACAGCTGATCCAGAGACAGTGATACTTACACAGCTGATACAGAGTCAGTGATACTTACACAGCTGATACAGAGTCAGTGATACTTACACAGCTGATCCAGAGACAGTGATACTTACACAGCTGATACAGAGTCAGTGATACTTACACAGCTGATACAGAGTCAGTGATACTTACACAGCTGATCCAGAGACAGTGATACTTACACAGCTGATACAGAGTCAGTGATACTTACACAGCTGATCCAGAGACAGTGATACTTACACAGCTGATACAGAGTCAGTGATACTTACACAGCTGATCCAGAGTCAGTGATACTTACACAGCTGATCCAGTCAGTGATACTTACACAGCTGATCCAGAGTCAGTGATACTTACACAGCTGATCCAGTCATTGATACTTACACAGCTGATCCAGAGTCAGTGATACCTACACAGCTGATACAGTCATTGATACTTACACAGCTGATCCAGAGTCAGTGATACTTACACAGCTGATCCAGAGTCAGTGATACTTACACAGCTGATCCAGAGTCAGTGATACTTACACAGCTGATCCAGAGTCAGTGATACTTACACAGCTGATCCAGAGACAGTGATACTTACACAGCTGATCCAGTCAGTGATACTTACACAGCTGATCCAGAGTCAGTGATACTTACACAGCTGATCCAGTCATTGATACTTACACAGCTGATACAGAGTCAGTGATACTTACACAGCTGATACAGAGTCAGTGATACTTACACAGCTCGTACACAGCCAGTGATATTACACAGCGCATACAGAGTCAGTCAGTTTTCAGACAGACCCCCTTGTAGGAAGTGATTGGGGGCGGCTGTGTGGTCGGTATGTGAAGCTGGGTAATAGAATTTGTGTTTACAAGCAACTTTAAAAAAAGAATATATGCAAATAAACAAATAAATAATACATGCGTGTGAATAAACATCTGTCTGGCGTGATGTACGGAGACAGACTGGAGCAGACGCTTGCAGTGAAGCTGAGACTCAGGATGCTCTAACGCAGTCAAACAACAGACCAAAACAAAAACAGAGAGCAGCTCTCGGCCAGGTGAAGGTCATACCTGGAGGACAGTGAACAACAATTAGATGGAGACGGAAAAGCCAACAGTGGGGTCAGAAACAGACCAGCGTGGAACACCTCTCAGTATGTACAGAAGAAAACCAGCAATACTTTATAACGGAAGAGAGAAAACAAACATCTTCATAAGGAGAAGATAAGGAGGTTCAGGTGTAGCTCAGGTGAACTGCTGTATATGTACTGTAGATATTTTACAGTATCTTACTGTTTTTATAATAATTGTAAAATACAGTTAAATAATCACACAGCGTATATAAATGAACAGTAATGCAATCAGTTTCCCAATAACAGAAAATATCTGTAATTTATCAGCTAATACAGCATTTTCTTTTAACCTTTTTAAATATATACCATCATCCCTTTACAGTCCAGTCACTATCCATCAAACTCATACTGGAGATTACAGTCTATTCTGTAACAGACTGGTATCCAGTGTAAGGGTTTAAGAATGGGGGTGATGTGTTTATACTGGTATCCAGTGTAAGGGTGTAAGAATGGGGGTGATGTGTTTATACTGGTATTCAGTGTAAGGATTTAAGAATGGGGGTGATGTGTTTATACTGGTATCCAGTGTAAGGGTTTAAGAATGGGGGTGATGTGTTTATACTGGTATCCGTGTAAGGGTTTAAGAATGGGGGTGATGTGTTTATACTGGTACTTCAGTGTAAGGGTTTAAGAATGGGGGTGATGTGTTTATACTGGTATCCAGTGTAAGGGTTTAAGAATGGGGGTGATGTGTTTATACTGGTATCCAGTGTAAGGGTTTAAGAATGGGGTGGTGTGTTTATACTGGTATCCAGTGTAAGGATTTAAGGATGGGGGTGATGTGTTTATACTGGTATCCAGTGTAAGGGTTTAAGAATGGGGTGGTGTGTTTATACTGGTATCCAGTGTAAGGGTTTAAGAATTGGGGTGATGTGTTTATACTGGTATCCAGTGTAAGGATTTAAGGATGGGGGTGATGTGTTTATACTGGTATCCAGTGTAAGGGTTTAAGAATGGGGTGGTGTGTTTATACTGGTATCCAGTGTAAGGGTTTAAGAATTGGGGTGATGTGTTTATACTGGTATCCAGTGTAAGGGTTTAAGAATGGGGTGATGTGTTTTTACTGGTATCCAGTGTAAGGATTTAAGAATGGGGGTGATGTGTTTATACTGGTATCCAGTGTAAGGGTTTAAGAATGGGGGTGGTGTGTTTATACTGGTATCCAGTGTAAGGATTTAAGAATGGGGGTGATGTGTTTATACTGGTATTCAGTGTAAGGGTTTGAGAATGGGGGTGGTGTGTTTATACTGGTATCCAGTGTAAGGGTTTAAGAATGGGGGTGGTGTGTTTATACTGGTATCCAGTGTAAGGGATTTAAGAATGGGGTGGTGTGTTTATACTGGTATCCAGTGTAAGGGTTTAAGAATGGGGGTGATGTGTTTATACTGGTATTCAGTGTAAGGGTTTAAAAATGGGGGTGGTGTGTTTATACTGGTATTCAGTGTAAGGGTTTAAGAATGGGGTGGTGTGTTTATACTGGTATTCAGTGTAAGGGTTTAAGAATGGGGTGATGTGTTTATACTGGTATCCAGTGTAAGGGTTTAAGAATGGGCGGTGATGAGTTTATACTGGTATCCAGTGTAAGGTTTAAGAATGGGGGTGATGTGTTTATACTGGTATCCAGTGTAAGGGTTTAAGAATGGGGTGGTGTGTTTATACTGGTATCCAGTGTAAGGGTTTAAGAATGGGGGTGATGTGTTTATACTGGTATCCAGTGTAAGGGTTAAGAATGGGGGGTGATGTGTTTATACTGGTATCCAGTGTAAGGGTTTAAGAATGGGGTGATGTGTTTATACTGGTATCCAGTGTAAGGGTTTAAGAATGGGGGTGTGTGTTTATACTGGTATCCAGTGTAAGGGTTTAAGAATGGGGGTGATGTGTTTATACTGGTATCCAGTGTAAGGGTTTAAGAATGGGGTGGTGTGTTTATACTGGTATCAGTGTAAGGGTTTAAGAATGGGGTGGTGTGTTTATACTGGTATCCAGTGTAAGGGTTTAAGAATGGGGGTGATGTGTTTATACTGGTATCCAGTGTAAGGATTTAAGAATGGGAGTGATGTGTTTATACTGGTATCCAGTGTAAGGGCTTTAAGAATGGGGGTGATGTGTTTATACTGGTATCCAGTGTAAGGATTTAAGAATGGGGGTGATGTGTTTATACTGGTATCCAGTGTAAGGGTTTAAGAATGGGGGTGATGTGTTTATACTGGTATCCAGTGTAAGGCTTTAAAATGGGGGTGATGTGTTTATACTGGTATCCAGTGTAAGGATTTAAGAATGGGGGTGATGTGTTTATACTGGTATCCAGTGTAAGGGTTTAGAGAATGGGAGTGATGTGTTTATACTGGTATCCAGTGTAAGGGTTTAAGAATGGGGGTGGTGTGTTTATACTGGTATCCAGTGTAAGGTTTAAGAATGGGGAGGTGATGTGTTTATACTGGTATCCAGTGTAAGGGATTTAAGAATGGGATGGTGTGGTTTATACTGGTATCCAGTGTAAGGGTTTAAGAACGGGGTGGTGTGTTTATACTGGTATCCAGTGTAAGGGTTTAAGAATGGGGGAGATGTGTTTATACTGGTATTCAGTGTAAGGGTTTAAGAATGGGGTGGTGTGTTTATACTGGTATCCAGTGTAAGGGTTTAAGAATGGGGGGTGATGTGTTTATACTGGTATCCAGTGTAAGGGTTTAAGAATGGGGTGGTGTGTTTATACTGGTATCCAGTGTAAGGGCTTAAGAATGGGGGTGATGTGTTTATACTGGTATCCAGTGTAAGGGTTTAAGAATGGGGGTGATGTGTGTATACTCGTATCCAGTGTAAGGATTTAAGAATGGGGGTGATGTGTTTATACTGTATTCAGTGTAAGGATTTAAGAATGGGGGTGATGTGTTTATACTGGTATCCAGTGTAAGGGTTTAAGAATGGGGGTGATGTGTTTATACTGGTATCCAGTGTAAGGGTTTAAGAATGGGGTGATGTGTTTTTACTGGTATCCAGTGTAAGGATTTAAGAATGGGGGTGATGTGTTTATACTGGTATCCAGTGTAAGGGTTTAAGAATGGGGGTGGTGTGTTTATACTGGTATCCAGTGTAAGGATTTAAGAATGGGGGTGATGTGTTTATACTGGTATCAGTGTAAGGGTTTAAGAATGGGGGTGATGTGTTTATACTGGTATCCAGTGTAAGGGTTTAAGAATGGGGGTGATGTGTTTATACTGGTATTCCAGTGTAAGGGTTTGAAGAATGGGGGTGGTGTGTTCATACTGGTATCCAGTGTAAGGGTTTAAGAATGGGGGTGATGTGTTTATACTGGTATCCAGTGTAAGGATTTAAGAATGGGGTGATGTGTTTTTACTGGTATCCAGTGTAAGGGTTTAAGAATGGGGGTGATGTGTTTATACTGGTATTCAGTGTAAGGGTTTAAGAATGGGGGTGGTGTGTTTATACTGGTATCCAGTGTAAGGATTTAAGAATGGGGGTGATGTGTTTTACTGGTATCCAGTGTAAGGGTTTAAGAATGGGGGTGATGTGTTTATACTGGTATTCAGTGTAAGGATTTAAGAATGGGGGGTGGTGTGTTTATACTGGTATCCAGTGTAAGGATTTAAGAATGGGGGGTGATGTGTTTATACTGGTATCCAGTGTAAGGGTTTAAGAATGGGGGGGTGATGAGTTTATACTGGTATCCAGTGTAAGGGTTTTAAGAATGGGGGTGATGTGTTTATACTGGTATCCAGTGTAAGGGTTTAAGAATGGGGGTGGTGTGTTTATACTGGTATCCAGTGTAAGGGTTTAAGAATGGGGGTGATGAGTTTATACTGGTATCCAGTGTAAGGGTTTAAGAATGGGGGTGATGTGTTTATACTGGTATCCAGTGTAAGGGTTTAAGAATGGGGTGATGTGTTTATACTGGTATCCAGTGTAAGGGTTTAAGAATGGGGGTGGTGTGTTTATACTGGTATCCAGTGTAAGGGTTTAAGAATGTGGGGGTGATGTGTTTATACTGGTATCCAGTGTAAGGGTTTAAGAATGGGGTGGTGTGTTTATACTGGTATCCAGTGTAAGGGTTTAAGAATGGGGTGGTGTGTTTATACTGGTATCCAGTGTAAGGGTTTAAGAATGGGGTGGTGTGTTTATACTGGTATCCAGTGTAAGGGTTTAAGAATGGGGGTGATGTGTTTATACTGGTATCCAGTGTAAGGATTTAAGAATGGGAGTGATGTGTTTATACTGGTATCCAGTGTAAGGGCTTTAAAATGGGGGTGATGTGTTTATACTGGTATCCAGTGTAAGGATTTAAGAATGGGGGTGATGTGTTTATACTGGTATCCAGTGTAAGGGTTTAAGAATGGGAGTGATGTGTTTATACTGGTATCCAGTGTAAGGGCTTTAAAATGGGGGTGATGTGTTTATACTGGTATCCAGTGTAAGGATTTTAGAATGGGGGTGATGTGTTTATACTGGTATCCAGTGTAAGGGTTTGAGAATGGGAGTGATGTGTTTATACTGGTATCCAGTGTAAGGATTTAAGAATGGGAGTGATGTGTTTATACTGGTATCCAGTGTAAGGATTTAAGAATGGGATGGTGTGTTTATACTGGTATCCAGTGTAAGGGTTTAAGAACGGGGTGGTGTGTTTATACTGGTATCCAGTGTAAGGGTTTAAGAATGGGGGAGATGTGTTTATACTGGTATTCAGTGTAAGGGTTTAAGAATGGGGGTGGTGTGTTTATACTGGTATCCAGTGTAAGGGTTTAAGAATGGGGGTGATGTGTTTATACTGGTATCCAGTGTAAGGGTTTAAGAATGGGGTGGTGTGTTTATACTGGTATCCAGTGTAAGGGCTTAAGAATGGGGGGTGATGTGTTTATACTGGTATCCAGTGTAAGGGTTTAAGAATGGGGGTGATGTGTGTATACTGGTATCCAGTGTAAGGATTTAAGAATGGGGGTGATGTGTTTATACTGGTATTCAGTGTAAGGATTTAAGAATGGGGGTGATGTGTTTATACTGGTATCCAGTGTAAGGGTTTAAGAATGGGGGTGATGTGTTTATACTGGTATCCAGTGTAAGGATTTAAGAATGGGGGTGATGTGTTTATACTGGTATCCAGTGTAAGGATTTAAGAATGGGGGTGATGTGTTTATACTGGTATCCAGTGTAAGGGTTTAAGAATGGGGATGATGTGTTTATACTGGTATCCAGTGTAAGGGTTTAAGAATGGGGTGGTGTGTTTATACTGGTATCCAGTGTAAGGGTTTAAGAATGGGGTGGTGTGTTTATACTGGTATTCAGTGTAAGGGTTTAAGAATGGGGGTGATGTGTTTATACTGGTATCCAGTGTAAGGGTTTAAGAATGGGGGTGATGTGTTTATACTGGTATTCAGTGTAAGGGTTTAAGAATGGGGGTGATGAGTTTATACTGGTATCCAGTGTAAGGGTTTAAGAATGGGGGTGATGTGTTTATACTGGTATCCAGTGTAAGGATTTAAGAATGGGGGTGATGTGTTTATACTGGTATCCAGTGTAAGGGTTTAAGAATGGGGGTGATGTGTTTATACTGGTATCCAGTGTAAGGGTTTAAGAATGGGGTGGTGTGTTTATACTGGTATCCAGTGTAAGGGTTTAAGAATGGGGGTGATGTGTTTATACTGGTATTCAGTGTAAGGGTTTAAGAATGGGGGTGATGTGTTTATACTGGTATCCAGTGTAAGGATTTAAGAATGGGGGTGATGTGTTTATAATGGTATTCAGTGTAAGGATTTAAGAATGGGAGTGATGTGTTTATACTGGTATCCAGTGTAAGGATTTAAGAATGGGGTGGTGTGTTTATACTGGTATCCAGTGTAAGGGTTTAAGAATGGGGGAGATGTGTTTATACTGGTATCCAGTGTAAGGGTTTAAGAATGGGGGTGATGAGTTTATACTGGTATCCAGTGTAAGGGTTTAAGAATGGGGGTGATGAGTTTATACTGGTATCCAGTGTAAGGGTTTAAGAATGGGAGTGATGTGTTTATACTGGTATCCAGTGTAAGGGTTTAAGAATGGGGGGTGATGAGTTTATACTGGTATCCAGTGTAAGGGTTTAAGAATGGGGTGGTGTGTTTATACTGGTATTCACTGTAAGGGTTTAAGAATGGGGGTGATGAGTTTATACTGGTATCCAGTGTAAGGATTTAAGAATGGGGGTGGTGTGTTTATACTGGTATCCAGTGTAAGGGTTTAAGAATGGGGGTGGTGTGTTTATACTGGTATCCAGTGTAAAGGTTTAAGAATGGGGGTGATGTGTTTATACTGGTATCCAGTGTAAGCATTTAAGAATGGGGGTGATGTGTTTATACTGGTATCCAGTGTAAGGGTTTAAGAATGGGGTGATGTGTTTATACTGGTATTCAGTGTAAGGGTTTAAGAATGGGGGTGATGAGTTTATACTGGTATCCAGTGTAAGGATTTAAGAATGGGGTGGTGTGTTTATACTGGTATTCCAGTGTAAGGATTTAAGAATGGGGGTGATGTGTTTATACTGGTATCCAGTGTAAGGATTTAAGAATGGGGGTGATGTGTTTATACTGGTATCCAGTGTAAGGGCTTTAAAATGGGGGTGATGTGTTTATACTGGTATCCAGTGTAAGGATTTAAGAATGGGAGTGATGTGTTTATACTGGTATCCAGTGTAAGGATTTAAGAATGGGGTGGTGTGTTTATACTGGTATCCAGTGTAAGGGTTTAAGAATGGGGGTGATGTGTTTATACTGGTGTCCAGTGTAAAGGTTTAAGAATGGGGGTGATGTGTTTATACTGGTATTCAGTGTAAGGGATTAAGAATGGGGTGGTGTGTTTATACTGGTATCCAGTGTAAGGGTTTAAGAATGGGGGTGATGTGTTTATACTGGTATCCCATGTAAGGATTTAAGAATGGGGTGGTGTGTTTATACTGGTATCCAGTGTAAGGGTTTAAGAATGGGGGTGATGTGTTTATACTGGTATCCAGTGTAAAGGTTTAAGAATGGGGGTGATGTGTTTATACTGGTATTCAGTGTAAGGGTTTAAGAATGGGGTGGTGTGTTTATACTGGTATCCAGTGTAAGGGTTTAAGAATGGGGTGGTGTGTTTATACTGGAATCCAGTGTAAGGATTTAAGAATGGGCTGGTGTGTTTATACTGGTATCCAGTGTAAGGGTTTAAGAATGGGGGTGGTGTGTTTATAGTGTTATCCAGTGTAAGGGTTTAAGAATGGGGGTGATGTGTTTATACTGGTATCCAGTGTAAGGATTTAAGAATGGGGGTGGTGTGTTTATACTGGTATCCAGTGTAAGGGTTTAAGAATGGGGGTGATGTGTTTATACTGGTATCCAGTGTAAGGATTTAAGAATGGGGTGGTGTGTTTATACTGGTATCCAGTGTAAGGATTTAAGAATGGGGGTGATGTGTTTATACTGGTATCCAGTGTAAGGGTTTGAGAATGGGAGTGATGTGTTTATACTGGTATCCAGTGTAAGGATTTAAGAATGGGAGTGATGTGTTTATACTGGTATCCAGTGTAAGGATTTAAGAATGGGCTAGTGTGTTTATACTGGTATCCAGTGTAAGGATTTAAGAATGGGGGTGGTGTGTTTATACTGGTATCCAGTGTAAGGGTTTAAGAATGGGGGAGATGTGTTTATACTGGTATTCAGTGTAAGGGTTTAAGAATGGGGTGGTGTGTTTATACTGGTATCCAGTGTAAGGGTTTAAGAATGGGGGTGATGTGTTTATACTGGTATCCAGTGTAAGGGTTTAAGAATGGGGTGGTGTGTTTATACTGGTATCCAGTGTAAGGGCTTAAGAATGGGGGTGATGTGTTTATACTGGTATCCAGTGTAAGGGTTTAAGAATGGGGGTGATGTGTGTATACTCGTATCCAGTGTAAGGATTTAAGAATGGGGGTGATGTGTTTATACTGGTATCCAGTGTAAGGGTTTAAGAATGGGGATGATGTGTTTATACTGGTATCCAGTGTAAGGGTTTAAGAATGGGGGTGATGTGTTTATACTGGTATTCAGTGTAAGGATTTAAGAATGGGGGTGATGTGTTTATACTGGTATCCAGTGTAAGGGTTTAAGAATGGGGGTGATGTGTTTATACTGGTATCCAGTGTAAGGATTTAAGAATGGGGGTGATGTGTTTATACTGGTATCCAGTGTAAGGATTTAAGAATGGGGGTGATGTGTTTATACTGGTATCCAGTGTAAGGGTTTAAGAATGGGGATGATGTGTTTATACTGGTATCCAGTGTAAGGGTTTAAGAATGGGGTGGTGTGTTTATACTGGTATCCAGTGTAAGGGTTTAAGAATGGGGTGGTGTGTTTATACTGGTATTCAGTGTAAGGGTTTAAGAATGGGGGTTGATGTGTTTATACTGGTATCCAGTGTAAGGGTTTAAGAATGGGGGTGATGTGTTTATACTGGTATTCAGTGTAAGGGTTTAAGAATGGGGGTGATGAGTTTATACTGGTATCCAGTGTAAGGGTTTAAGAATGGGGGTGATGTGTTTATACTGGTATCCAGTGTAAGGATTTAAGAATGGGGGTGATGTGTTTATACTGGTATCCAGTGTAAGGATTTAAGAATGGGAGTGATGTGTTTATACTGGTATCCAGTGTAAGGATTTAAGAATGGGGTGGTGTGTTTATACTGTTATCCAGTGTAAGGGTTTAAGAATGGGGGAGATGTGTTTATACTGGTATCCAGTGTAAGGGTTTAAGAATGGGGGTGATGAGTTTATACTGGTATCCAGTGTAAGGGTTTAAGAATGGGGGTGATGAGTTTATACTGGTATCCAGTGTAAGGGTTTAAGAACTGGAGTGATGTGTTTATACTGGTATCCAGTGTAAGGGTTTAAGAATGGGGGTGATGAGTTTATACTGGTATCCAGTGTAAGGGTTTAAGAATGGGGTGGTGTGTTTATACTGGTATCCAGTGTAAGGGTTTAAGAATGGGGGTGATGAGTTTATACTGGTATCCAGTGTAAGGATTTAAGAATGGGGTGGTGTGTTTATACTGGTATCCAGTGTAAGGGTTTAAGAATGGGGTGGTGTGTTTATACTGGTATCCAGTGTAAAGGTTTAAGAATGGGGGTGATGTGTTTATACTGGTATCCAGTGTAAGCATTTAAGAATGGGGGTGATGTGTTTATACTGGTATCCAGTGTAAGGGTTTAAGAATGGGGGTGATGTGTTTATACTGGTATTCAGTGTAAGGGTTTAAGAATGGGGGTGATGTGTTTATACTGGTATCCAGTGTAAGGATTTAAGAATGGGGGTGGTGTGTTTATACTGGTATTCAGTGTAAGGATTTGAGAATGGGGGTGATGTGTTTATACTGGTATCCAGTGTAAGGGTTTAAGAATGGGGTGATGTGTTTATACTGGTATCCAGTGTAAGGGCTTTAAAATGGGGGTGATGTGTTCATACTGGTATCCAGTGTAAGGATTTAAGAATGGGAGTGATGTGTTTATACTGGTATCCAGTGTAAGGATTTAAGAATGGCGGTGATGTGTTTATACTGGTATCCAGTGTAAAGGTTTAAGAATGGGGGTGATGTGTTTATACTGGTATCCAGTGTAAAGGTTTAAGAATGGGGGTGATGTGTTTATACTGGTATCCAGTGTAAGGGTTTAAGAATGGGGGTGATGTGTTTATACTGGTATCCAGTGTAAGGGTTTAAGAATGGGGGTGATGTGTTTATACTGGTATCCAGTGTAAGGGTTTAAGAATGGGGGTGATGTGTTTATACTGGTATCCAGTGTAAGGGTTTAAGAATGGGGGTGATGTGTTTATACTGGTATCCAGTGTAAAGGTTTAAGAATGGGGGTGATGTGTTTATACTGGTATCCAGTGTAAGGGTTTAAGAATGGGGTGATGTGTTTATACTGGTATCCAGTGTAAGGGTTTAAGAATGGGGGTGATGTGTTTATACTGGTATCCAGTGTAAGGGTTTAAGAATGGGGGTGATGTGTTTATACTGGTATCCAGTGTAAGGGTTTAAGAATGGGGGTGATGTGTTTATACTGGTATCCAGTGTAAGGGTTTAAGAATGGGGTGGTGTGTTTATACTGGTATCCAGTGTAAGGGTTTAAGAATGGGGGTGATGTGTTTATACTGGTATCCCATGTAAGGATTTAAGAATGTGGTGGTGTGTTTATACTGGTATCCAGTGTAAGGGTTTAAGAATGGGGGTGATGTGTTTATACTGGTATCCAGTGTAAAGGTTTAAGAATGGGGGTGATGTGTTTATACTTCTATTCAGTGTAAGGGTTTAAGAATGGGGTGGTGTGTTTATACTGGTATCCAGTGTAAGGGTTTAAGAATGGGGTGGTGTGTTTATACTGGTATCCAGTGTAAGGATTTAAGAATGGGCTGGTGTGTTTATACTGGTATCCAGTGTAAGGGTTTAAGAATGGGGGTGGTGTGTTTATAGTGGTATCCAGTGTAAGGGTTTAAGAATGGGGGTGATGTGTTTATACTGGTATCCAGTGTAAGGATTTAAGAATGGGCTGGTGTGTTTATACTGGTATCCAGTGTAAGGGTTTAAGAATGGGGGTGATGTGTTTATACTGGTATCCAGTGTAAGGATTTAAGAATGGGGTGGTGTGTTTATACTGGTATCCAGTGTTAGGATTTAAGAATGGGCTGGTGTGTTTATACTGGTATCCAGTGTAAGGGTGTAAGAATGGGGGTGATGTGTTTATACTGGTATCCAGTGTAAGGGTTTAAGAATGGGGGTGATGTGTTTATACTGGTATCCAGTGTAAGGATTTAAGAATGGCGGTGATGTGTTTATACTGGTATTCAGTGTAAGGATTTAAGAATGGGGGTGATGTGTTTATACTGGTATCCAGTGTAAGGGTTTAAGAATGGGGGTGATGTGTTTATACTGGTATCCAGTGTAAGGATTTAAGAATGGGGGTGATGAGTTTATACTGGTATCCAGTGTAAGGGTTTAAGAATGGGGGTGATGTGTTTATACTGGTATTCAGTGTAAGGATTTAAGAATGGGGGTGATGTGTTTATACTGGTATCCAGTGTAAGGGTTTAAGAATGGGGGTGATGTGTTTATACTGGTATCCAGTGTAAGGGTTTAAGAATAGGGTGGTGTGTTTATACTGATATCCAGTGTAAGGGTTTAAGAATGGGGGTGATGTGTTTATACTGGTATCCAGTGTAAGGGTTTAAGAATGGGGTGGTGTGTTTATACTGGTATCCAGTGTAAGGGTTTAAGAATGGGGGAGATGTGTTTATACTGGTATCCAGTGTAAGGGTTTAAGAATGGGTGTGGTGTGTTTATACTGGTATCCAGTGTAAGGGTTTAAGAATGGGTGTGGTGTGTTTATACTGGTATCCAGTGTAAGGGTTTAAGAATGGGGGAGATGTGTTTATACTGGTATTCAGTGTAAGGATTTAAGAATGGGGGGTGATGTGTTTATACTGGTATCCAGTGTAAGGATTTAAGAATGGGAGTGATGTGTTTATACTGGTATCCAGTGTAAGGGTTTAAGAATGGGGGTGATGTGTTTATACTGGTATTCAGTGTAAAGGTTCAAGAATGGGGTGATGTGTTTATACTGGTATCCAGTGTAAGGGTTTAAGAATGGGGGTGATGTGTTTATACTGGTATCCAGTGTAAGGGTTTAAGAATGGGGGTGATGTGTTTATACTGGTATCCAGTGTAAGGGTTTAAGAATGGGTGTGGTGTGTTTATACTGGTATCCAGTGTAAGGGTTTAAGAATGGGGTGGTGTGTTTATACTGGTATCCAGTGTAAGGGTTTAAGAATGGGGGTGATGTGTGTATACTGGTATCCAGTGTAAGGGTTTAAGAATGGGGGTGATGTGTTTATACTGGTATTCAGTGTAAGGGTTTAAGAATGGGGTGGTGTGTTTATACTGGTATCCAGTGTAAGGGTTTAAGAATGGGGTGGTGTGTTTATACTGGTATTCAGTGTAAGGGTTTAAGAATGGGGTGATGTGTTTATACTGGTATCCAGTGTAAGGGTTTAAGAATGGGGTGATGTGTTTATACTGGTATCCAGTGTAAGGGTTTAAGAATGGGGGTGGTGTGTTTATACTGGTATTCAGTGTAAGGGTTTAAGAATGGGGTGATGTGTTTATACTGGTATCCAGTGTAAGGGTTTAAGAATGGGGTGGTGTGTTTATACTGGTATTCAGTGTAAAGGTTTAAGAATGGGGTGATGTGTTTATACTGGTATCCAGTGTAAGGGTTTAAGAATGGGGTGGTGTGTTTATACTGGTATTCAGTGTAAGGGTTTAAGAATGGGGTAATGTGTTTATACTGGTATCCAGTGTAAGGGTTTAAGAATGGGGTGGTGTGTTTATACTGGTATTCAGTGTAAGGGTTTAAGAATGGGGTGGTGTTTTTATACTGGTATCCAGTGTAAGGGTTTAAGAATGGGGTGGTGTGTTTATACTGGTATTCAGTGTAAGGGTTTAAGGATGGGGGTGATGTGTTTATACTGGTATCCAGTGTAAGGGTTTAAGAATGGGGTGGTGTGTTTATACTGGTATTCAGTGTAAGGGTTTAAGAATGGGTGTGGTGTGTTTATACTGGTATCCAGTGTAAAGGTTTAAGAATGGGGTGGTGTGTTTATACTGGTATCCAGTGTAAGGATTTAAGAATGGGGGTGATGTGTTTATACTGGTATCCAGTGTAAGGATTTAAGAATGGGGTGATGTGTTTATACTGGTATCCAGTGTAAGGGTTTAAGAATGGGGGTGGTGTGTTTATACTGGTATCCAGTGTAAGGGTTTAAGAATGGGTGTGGTGTGTTTATACTGGTATCCAGTGTAAAGGTTTAAGAATGGGGTGGTGTGTTTATACTGGTATCCAGTGTAAGGATTTAAGAATGGGCTGATGTGTTTATACTGGTATTCAGTGTAAGGGTTTAAGAATGGGGGAGATGTGTTTATACTGGTATCCAGTGTAAGGGTTTAAGAATGGGGGAGATGTGTTTATACTGGTATTCAGTGTAAGGGTTTAAGAATGGGTGTGGTGTGTTTATACTGGTATCCAGTGTAAGGGTTTATGAATGGGTGTGGTGTGTTTATACTGGTATCCAGTGTAAGGGTTTAAGAATGGGGTGGTGTGTTTATACTGGTATTCAGTGTAAGGATTTAAGAATGGGGGTGATGTGTTTATACTGGTATCCAGTGTAAGGGTTTAAGAATGGGTGTGGTGTGTTTATACTGGTATCCAGTGTAAGGGTTTATGAATGGGTGTGGTGTGTTTATACTGGTATCCAGTGTAAGGGTTTAAGAATGGGGTGGTGTGTTTATACTGGTATTCAGTGTAAGGGTTTAAGAATGGGGTGATGTGTTTATACTGGTATCCAGTGTAAGGGTTTGAGAATGGGGGTGGTGTGTTTATACTGGTATCCAGTGTAAAGGTTTAAGAATGGGGGTGGTGTGTTTATACTGGTATCCAGTGTAAAGGTTTAAGAATGGGGGTGGTGTGTTTATACTGGTATCCAGTGTAAGGGTTTAAGAATGGGGTGGTGTGTTTATACTGGTATCCAGTGTAAGGGTTTAAGAATGGGGTGGTGTGTTTATACTGGTATTCAGTGTAAGGGTTTAAGAATGGGGGTGGTGTGTTTATACTGGTATCCAGTGTAAGGGTTTAAGAATGGGGGTGATGTGTTTATACTGGTATCCAGTGTAAGGGTTTAAGAATGGGGTGGTGTGTTTATACTGGTATTCAGTGTAAGGGTTTAAGAATGGGGTGATGTGTTTATACTGGTATCCAGTGTAAGGGTTTAAGAATGGGGGTGATGTGTTTATACTGGTATTCAGTGTAAGGGTTTAAGAATGGGGGTGATGAGTTTATACTGGTATCCAGTGTAAGGGTTTAAGAATGGGGGTGATGTGTTTATACTGGTATCCAGTGTAAGGATTTAAGAATGGGGGTGATGTGTTTATACTGGTATCCAGTGTAAGGATTTAAGAATGGGAGTGATGTGTTTATACTGGTATCCAGTGTAAGGATTTAAGAATGGGAGTGATGTGTTTATACTGGTATCCAGTGTAAGGATTTAAGAATGGGGTGATGTGTTTATACTGGTATCCAGTGTAAGGTTTAAGAATGGGGGAGATGTGTTTATACTGGTATCCAGTGTAAGGGTTTAAGAATGGGGGTGATGTGTTTATACTGGTATCCAGTGTAAGGATTTAAGAATGGGGTGGTGTGTTTATACTGGTATCCAGTGTAAGGGTTTAAGAATGGGGGAGATGTGTTTATACTGGTATCCAGTGTAAGGGTTTAAGAATGGGGGTGATGAGTTTATACTGGTATCCAGTGTAAGGGTTTAAGAATGGGAGTGATGTGTTTATACTGGTATCCAGTGTAAGGGTTTAAGAATGGGGGTGATGAGTTTATACTGGTATCCAGTGTAAGGGTTTAAGAATGGGGTGGTGTGTTTATACTGGTATCCAGTGTAAGGGTTTAAGAATGGGGTTGATGAGTTTATACTGGTATCCAGTGTAAGGATTTAAGAATGGGGTGGTGTGTTTATACTGGTATCCAGTGTAAAGGTTTAAGAATGGGGTGGTGTGTTTATACTGGTATCCAGTGTAAAGGTTTAAGAATGGGGGTGATGTGTTTATACTGGTATCCAGTGTAAGCATTTAAGAATGGGGGTGATGTGTTTATACTGGTATCCAGTGTAAGGGTTTAAGAATGGGGTGATGTGTTTATACTGGTATTCAGTGTAAGGGTTTAAGAATGGGGGTGATGAGTTTATACTGGTATCCAGTGTAAGGATTTAAGAATGGGGTGGTGTGTTTATACTGGTATTCAGTGTAAGGATTTAAGAATGGGGGTGATGTGTTTATACTGGTATCCAGTGTAAGGATTTAAGAATGGGGGTGATGTGTTTATACTGGTATCCAGTGTAAGGGCTTTAAAATGGGGGTGATGTGTTTATACTGGTATCCAGTGTAAGGATTTAAGAATGGGAGTGATGTGTTTATACTGATATCCAGTGTAAGGATTTAAGAATGGGGTTGATGTGTTTATACTGGTATCCAGTGTAAGGGCTTTAAAATGGGGGTGGTGTGTTTATACTGGTATCCAGTGTAAGGGTTTAAGAATGGGGGTGATGTGTTTATACTGGTATCCAGTGTAAAGGTTTAAGAATGGGGGTGATGTGTTTATACTGGTATTCAGTGTAAGGGATTAAGAATGGGGTGGTGTGTTTATACTGGTATCCAGTGTAAGGGTTTAAGAATGGGGGTGATGTGTTTATACTGGTATCCCATGTAAGGATTTAAGAATGGGGGTGATGTGTTTATACTGGTATCCAGTGTAAGGATTTAAGAATGGGGTGATGTGTTTATACTGGTATTCAGTGTAAGGATTTAAGAATGGGGTGGTGTGTTTAGACTGGTATTCAGTGTAATGATTTAAGAATGGGGGTGATGTGTTTATACTGGTATCCAGTGTAAGGGTTTAAGAATGGGGGTGATGTGTTTATACTGGTATTCAGTGTAAGGGTTTAAGAATGGGGGTGATGTGTTTATACTGGTATCCAGTGTAAGGGTTTAAGAATGGGGTGGTGTGTTTATACTGGTATCCAGTGTAAGGGTTTAAGAATGGGGTGGTGTGTTTATACTGGTATCCAGTGTAAGGATTTAAGAATGGGCTGGTGTGTTTATACTGGTATCCAGTGTAAGGGTTTAAGAATGGGGTGGTGTGTTTATACTGGTATCCAGTGTAAGGGTTTAAGAATGGGGGTGATGTGTTTATACTGGTATCCAGTGTAAGGGTTTAAGAATGGGGTGATGTGTTATACTGGTATCCAGTGTAAGGGTTTAAGAATGGGGTGGTGTGTTTATACTGGTATTCAGTGTAAGGGTTTAAGAATGGGGTGATGTGTTTATACTGGTATCCAGTGTAAGGGTTTAAGAATGGGGTGATGTGTTTATACTGGTATCCAGTGTAAGGGTTTAAGAATGGGGGTGGTGTGTTTATACTGGTATTCAGTGTAAGGGTTTAAGAATGGGGTGATGTGTTTATACTGGTATCCAGTGTAAGGGTTTAAGAATGGGGTGATGTGTTTATACTGGTATCCAGTGTAAGGGTTTAAGAATGGGGTGGTGTGTTTATACTGGTATTCAGTGTAAGGGTTTAAGAATGGGGTGGTGTATTTATACTGGTATCCAGTGTAAGGGTTTAAGAATGGGGGTGATGTGTTTATACTGGTATCCAGTGTAAGGGTTTAAGAATGGGGGTGATGTGTTTATACTGGTATCCAGTGTAAGGATTTAAGAATGGGAGTGATGTGTTTATACTGGTATCCAGTGTAAGGATTTAAGAATGGGGGTGATGTGTTTATACTGGTATCCAGTGTAAGGATTTAAGAATGGGGGTGATGTGTTTATACTGGTATCCAGTGTAAGGATTTAAGAATGGGGGTGATGTGTTTATAATGGTATTCAGTGTAAGGGTTTAAGAATGGGGTGGTGTGTTTATACTGGTATCCAGTGTAAGGATTTAAGAATGGGAGTGATGTATTTATACTGGTATCCAGTGTAAGGATTTAAGAATGGGGGTGATGTGTTTATACTGGTATCCAGTGTAAGGGTTTAAGAATGGGGGAGATGTGTTTATACTGGTATCCAGTGTAAGGGTTTAAGAATGGGGGTGATGAGTTTATACTGGTATCCAGTGTAAGGGTTTAAGAATGGGGGTGATGAGTTTATACTGGTATCCAGTGTAAGGGTTTAAGAATGGGAGTGATGTGTTTATACTGGTATCCAGTGTAAGGGTTTAAGAATGGGGGTGATGAGTTTATACTGGTATCCAGTGTAAGGGTTTAAGAATGGGGTGGTGTGTTTATACTGGTATCCAGTGTAAGGGTTTAAGAATGGGGGTGATGAGTTTATACTGGTATCCAGTGTAAGGATTTAAGAATGGGGTGGTGTGTTTATACTGGTATCCAGTGTAAGGGTTTAAGAATGGGGTGGTGTGTTTATACTGGTATCCAGTGTAAGGGTTTAAGAATGGGGTGATGTGTTTATACTGGTATTCAGTGTAAGGGTTTAAGAATGGGGGTGATGAGTTTATACTGGTATCCAGTGTAAGGATTTAAGAATGGGGTGGTGTGTTTATACTGGTATCCAGTGTAAGGGTTTAAGAATGGGGTGGTGTGTTTATACTGGTATTCAGTGTAAGGGTTTAAGAATGGGGGTGATGTGTTTATACTGGTATCCAGTGTAAGGGTTTAAGAATGGGGTGGTGTGTTTATACTGGTATTCAGTGTAAGGGTTTAAGAATGGGGGTGATGTGTTTATACTGGTATCCAGTGTAAGGATTTAAGAATGGGGGTGATGTGTTTATACTGGTATCCAGTGTAAGGGCTTTAAAATGGGGGTGATGTGTTTATACTGGTATCCAGTGTAAGGATTTAAGAATGGGGGTGATGTGTTTATACTGGTATTCAGTGTAAGGGTTTAAAAATGGGGGTGATGTGTTTATACTGGTATCCAGTGTAAGGGTTTAAGAATGGGGGTGATGTGTTTATACTGGTATCCAGTGTAAGGGTTTAAGAATGGGGTGGTGTGTTTATACTGGTATCCAGTGTAAGGGTTTAAGAATGGGGGTGATGTGTTTATACTGGTATCCAGTGTAAGGATTTAAGAATGGGGGTGATGTGTTTATACTGGTATCCAGTGTAAGGGCTTTAAAATGGGGGTGATGTGTTTATACTGGTATCCAGTGTAAGGATTTAAGAATGGGGGTGATGTGTTTATACTGGTATCCAGTGTAAGGGTTTAAAAATGGGGGTGGTGTGTTTATACTGGTATTCAGTGTAAGGATTTAAGAATGGGGTGATGTGTTTTTACTGGTATTCAGTGTAAGGATTTAAGAATGGGGGTGATGTGTGTATACTGGTATTCAGTGTAAGGATTTAAGAATGGGGGTGATGTGTTTATACTGGTATTCAGTGTAAGGGTTTAAGAATGGGGTGGTGTGTTTATACTGGTATTCAGTGTAAGGGTTTAAGAATGGGGTGATGTGTTTATACTGGTATCCAGTGTAAGGGTGTAAGAATGGGGGTGATGTGTTTATACTGGTATTCAGTGTAAGGATTTAAGAATGGGGTGATGTGTTTTTACTGGTATTCAGTGTAAGGGTTTAAGAATGGGGGTGGTGTGTTTATACTGGTATCCAGTGTAAGGGTTTAAGAATGGGGTGGTGTGTTTATACTGGTATCCAGTGTAAGGATTTAAGAATGGGGTGGTGTGTTTATACTGGTATCCAGTGTAAGGGTTTAAGAATGGGGGTGATGTGTTTATACTGGTATCCAGTGTAAAGGTTTAAGAATGGGGGTGATGTGTTTATACTGGTATTCAGTGTAAGGGATTAAGAATGGGGTGGTGTGTTTATACTGGTATCCAGTGTAAGGGTTTAAGAATGGGGGTGATGTGTTTATACTGGTATCCCATGTAAGGATTTAAGAATGGGGGTGATGTGTTTATACTGGTATCCAGTGTAAGGATTTAAGAATGGGGTGATGTGTTTATACTGGTATTCAGTGTAAGGATTTAAGAATGGGGGTGATGTGTTTATACTGGTATTCAGTGTAAGGGTTTAAGAATGGGGGTGATGTGTTTATACTGGTATCCAGTGTAAGGGTTTAAGAATGGGGTGGTGTGTTTATACTGGTATCCAGTGTAAGGGTTTAAGAATGGGGTGGTGTGTTTATACTGGTATCCAGTGTAAGGATTTAAGAATGGGCTGGTGTGTTTATACTGGTATCCAGTGTAAGGATTTAAGAATGGCGGTGATGTGTTTATACTGGTATTCAGTGTAAGGATTTAAGAATGGGGGTGATGTGTTTATACTGGTATCCAGTGTAAGGGTTTAAGAATGGGGGTGATGTGTTTATACTGGTATCCAGTGTAAGGGTTTAAGAATGGGGGTGATGTGTTTATACTGGTATCCAGTGTAAGGGTTTAAGAATGGGGGTGATGTGTTTATACTGGTATCCAGTGTAAGGGTTTAAGAATGGGGGTGATGTGTTTATACTGGTATCCAGTGTAAGGGTTTAAGAATAGGGTGGTGTGTTTATACTGATATCCAGTGTAAGGGTTTAAGAATGGGGGTGATGTGTTTATACTGGTATCCAGTGTAAGGGTTTAAGAATGGGGTGGTGTGTTTATACTGGTATCCAGTGTAAGGGTTTAAGAATGGGGGAGATGTGTTTATACTGGTATCCAGTGTAAGGGTTTAAGAATGGGTGTGGTGTGTTTATACTGGTATCCAGTGTAAGGGTTTAAGAATGGGTGTGGTGTGTTTATACTGGTATCCAGTGTAAGGGTTTAAGAATGGGGGAGATGTGTTTATACTGGTATTCAGTGTAAGGATTTAAGAATGGGGGTGATGTGTTTATACTGGTATCCAGTGTAAGGATTTAAGAATGGGAGTGATGTGTTTATACTGGTATCCAGTGTAAGGGTTTAAGAATGGGGGTGATGTGTTTATACTGGTATTCAGTGTAAAGGTTTAAGAATGGGGTGATGTGTTTATACTGGTATCCAGTGTAAGGGTTTAAGAATGGGGTGATGTGTTTATACTGGTATCCAGTGTAAGGGTTTAAGAATGGGTGTGGTGTGTTTATACTGGTATCCAGTGTAAGGGTTTAAGAATGGGGTGGTGTGTTTATACTGGTATCCAGTGTAAGGGTTTAAGAATGGGGTGGTGTGTTTATACTGGTATCCAGTGTAAGGGTTTAAGAATGGGGTGGTGTGTTTATACTGGTATCCAGTGTAAGGGTTTAAGAATGGGGTGATGTGTTTATACTGGTATCCAGTGTAAGGGTTTAAGAATGGGGGTGATGTGTTTATACTGGTATCCAGTGTAAGGGTTTAAGAATGGGGTGATGTGTTTATACTGGTATCCAGTGTAAGGGTTTAAGAATGGGGTGGTGTGTTTATACTGGTATCCAGTGTAAGGGTTTAAGAATGGGGTGGTGTGTTTATACTGGTATCAGTGTAAGGGTTTAAGAATGGGGTGGTGTTTTTATACTGGTATCCAGTGTAAGGGTTTAAGAATGGGGGTGATGTGTTTATACTGGTATCCAGTGTAAGGGTTTAAGAATGGGGGTGATGTGTTTATACTGGTATCCAGTGTAAGGTTTAAGAATGGGGGTGATGTGTTTATACTGGTATCCAGTGTAAGGATTTAAGAATGGGAGTGATGTGTTTATACTGGTATCCAGTGTAAGGATTTAAGAATGGGAGTGATGTGTTTATACTGGTATCCAGTGTAAGGATTTAAGAATGGGGGTGATGTGTTTATACTGGTATCCAGTGTAAGGATTTAAGAATGGGGGTGATGTGTTTATACTGGTATCCAGTGTAAGGATTTAAGAATGGGGGTGATGTGTTTATAATGGTATCAGTGTAAGGATTTAAGAATGGGGGTGATGTGTTTATACTGGTATCCAGTGTAAGGGTTTAAGAATGGGGGTGATGTGTTTATAATGGTATTCAGTGTAAGGATTTAAGAATGGGGGTGATGTGTTTATACTGGTATTCAGTGTAAGGGTTGAAGAATGGGGGTGATGTGTTTATACTGGTATCCAGTGTAAGGGTTGAAGAATGGGGGTGATGTGTTTATACTGGTATCAGTGTAAGGGTTGAAGAATGGGGGTGATGTGTTTATACTGGTATTCAGTGTAAGGATTAAGAATGGGGGTGATGTGTTTATACTGGTATCCAGTGTAAGGGTTTAAGAATGGGGGTGATGTGTTTATACTGGTATTCAGTGTAAGGGTTGAAGAATGGGGGTGATGTGTTTATAATGGTATTCAGTGTAAGGATTTAAGAATGGGGGTGATGTGTTTATACTGGTATCCAGTGTAAGGGTTTAAGAATGGGGGTGATGTGTTTATAATGGTATTCAGTGTAAGGATTTAAGAATGGGGGTGATGTGTTTATACTGGTATCCAGTGTAAGGGTTTAAGAATGGGGGTGATGTGTTTATAATGGTATTCAGTGTAAGGATTTAAGAATGGGGGTGATGTGTTTATACTGGTATTCAGTGTAAGGGTTGAAGAATGGGGGTGATGTGTTTATACTGGTATTCAGTGTAAGGGTTGAAGAATGGGGGTGATGTGTTTATACTGGTATCCAGTGTAAGGATTTAAGAATGGGGGTGATGTGTTTATACTGGTATCCAGTGTAAGGGTTTAAGAATGGGGTGATGTGTGTATACTGGTATCCAGTGTAAGGATTTAAGAATGGGGGTGATGTGTTTATACTGGTATCCAGTGTAAGGATTTTAGAATGGGGGTGATGTGTTTATACTGGTATCCAGTGTAAGGGTTTAAGAATGGGGGTGATGTGTTTATACTGGTATCCAGTGTAAGGATTTAAGAATGGGGGTGATGTGTTTATACTGGTATTCAGTGTAAGGGTTTAAAAATGGGGGTGGTGTGTTTATACTGGTATTCAGTGTAAGGATTTAAGAATGGGGGTGATGTGTTTATACTGGTATCCAGTGTAAGGGTTTAAGAATGGGGGTGATGTGTTTATACTGGTATCCAGTGTAAGGATTTAAGAATGGGGGTGATGTGTTTATACTGGTATCCAGTGTAAGGGTTTAAGAATGGGGTGATGTGTTTATACTGGTATTCAGTGTAAGGGTTTAAGAATGGGGTGGTGTGTTTATACTGGTATCCAGTGTAAGGATTTAAGAATGGGGTGGTGTGTTTATACTGGTATTCAGTGTAAGGGTTTAAGAATGGGGGTGGTGTGTTTATACTGGTATTCAGTGTAAGGGTTTAAGAATGGGAGTGATGTGTTTATACTGGTATCCAGTGTAAGGATTTAAGAATGGGTGTGATGTGTTTATACTGGTATTCAGTGTAAGGGTTTAAGAATGGGGGTGATGTGTTTATACTGGTATCCAGTGTAAGGGTTTGAGAATGGGGGTGGTGTGTTTATACTGGTATCCAGTGTAAAGGTTTAAGAATGGGGGTGGTGTGTTTATACTGGTATCCAGTGTAAGGGTTTAAGAATGGGGTGGTGTGTTTATACTGGTATTCAGTGTAAGGGTTTAAGAATGGGGTGATGTGTTTATACTGGTATCCAGTGTAAGGGTTTAAGAATGGGGTGGTGTGTTTATACTGGTATCCAGTGTAAGGGTTTAAGAATGGGGGTGATGTGTTTATACTGGTATCCAGTGTAAGGGTTTAAGAATGGGGTGATGTGTTTATACTGGTATCCAGTGTAAGGGTTTAAGAATGGGGGTGGTGTGTTTATACTGGTATCCAGTGTAAGGGTTTAAGAATGGGGTGATGTGTTTATACTGGTATCCAGTGTAAGGGTTTAAGAATGGGGTGATGTGTTTATACTGGTATCCAGTGTAAGGGTTTAAGAATGGGGTGGTGTGTTCCCTTCTTTTGCTCCTAGTGAGAACTCAGTTGTTTGATTGTCTTTTTGGAAGTCCAGCTAGGAGAGTATTACAGAAAGCCGCCGTATTGGATCAACAACATGTTTAATGAGCTGTCTCTGGTGCTGAGCTGAGCCTTCAGATCTGAGTTCAGCATCAGGTACATCACACTGAACATGGTGTTTAATGAGGTTGTTGTTGTAACTTTCTGTATTGATAACATTTAAACCACAAGAGATATTACAAATCTGATTACACCAATAAATTTCTGATACAGTTCTGGTCTTCTTTGATCTGCTACATGACCACCTTCATTAATTACATTAATGTAATTATATGTAGTGTAGAAATTGATACACGTGTGTAATTACATAAGCTGTACAGCTGAAATCCATTTGTAACAGAGGCTACATCACCAGTAGTTACTTTGTTGTTCATGTTTGCTATAAATATATTATAAACAATTAATATACAGTGTACTATATAACCATAAAGTACCAACATTTTAAAAAGTAGTAATTGTTTCTACCAATATTTGTAGACATAATCAGTAAGTGTCTGTGAGAGGTGGAGTTTTTCTACACTGGTCTATGATTGGTTGAACGGGGAAGGCCTATCAGAGGGCTCGGGTCCCAACATGTAAATATATGATACTTACTGATTGATCAGTTAACACTGACTATCTCTCTAACCTCTCCTATCTCAACTGGTTTCTAACTGGTCTGATTTTAACTCCTTATACTCACTGCTGTACTGCTGTTTACATACAATACTGTTTACATTCGCTACTCACAAAAACATTATTGTTTACATTTGTTACTTTCAACTTGCACTTTATGGCTGCTGCTCTTCATACTTGCACATAAAAGCACACACAACTTTTATTTTTTATTCTTTAACAATAAAAATACTTTTATCTACTTCAACTTATATTATTATACTTTGTATATTTTGTATATATATTTTTTATTTCTTTTATTTGTTATCTTTATCTATTGGTGAATGGAGGAGCAGCAAAGTAAGAATTTTATTGTACAGTGTAACTGTCTGTTTCTGCTGTACACATGACAATAAAACTCTTGAAATTTTGAGTTTTCAGGGCTGTCAGTCCTCAGAGCTGGCGAGCGTCTTCCAGACTTCAGGGTTTTTTCACCACACAGCGTGTGACGCTCGACTCTGGAATCGACTCCGACTCTCGACTCCTGCTGCTGGAATCGATGCAATCGACTCCCAGATTCCACTTAATTCTCACCAAAACAGAGCCAGAGCTGGAGATTACTGGATACAGCAGACTTTAAACCATCCTCCACGTAGTTTAGTCACTTTTAGGTTGAAACACGAAAGAAAATCATAAATGTATTTATTTACTTCATGTACTGCCTTTATTTAATTTATTTAATTATTTAATTAATGTTTGTATATGTGGATTCGAGGGGGAAACTCAGATTGATGCATTGAGAAAATCATCACTGTAGTCAGAATTGTATTGAGCTTTGTAATCAACTTTTCCAGTCCACCTTAAATAATACAGCAGTGACTGCAGCGCCACTTAAGGTGGAATGGAAATTTCGCCTTAAATGCCATTAGTCAAGACTTGACCCCAACGTCTAAACGTGCTGATGTAGAAGAATCGACTCCAATCACTTTTTTTAATAGGTCGCTAGTAAACTAACTAATCAGTAGTCAAAGACCAGTAACTAACTATATAACTGACCAGTAGCCAAAGACCAGTAACTAACTATCTAACTGACCAGTAGCCAAAGACCACTAACTAACTATCTAACTGACCAGTAGCCAAAGACCAGTAACTAATAACTAACTAATTAGTAGCCAAAAACCAGTAACTAACTATCTAACTGACCAGTAGCCAAAGACCACTAACTAACTAACTAACTAACATGCTAACCCTGGTTTCTGTCACCTGTAGGCCAGCAGGCTAGTTTCTAGCAGCAGGAAACATACAGGGTGTGTATTTATTGAACTTTTAGGTGAATTAAAAAAAAGTAAAAAAAAAAATTATTTTCAATTTCAGTTATCAATTGCAATTTTTCAGTTAGTTTAACTAGTTTAAAATAATTTTAATGAATAAATTGTCCTTACAAAAAAAAAATATTAGTATTGTCATTTGTTTAAAGAGAAGCATGTGTCACAATTTTTTGCTGACTAATAGAAATGCTACAACATCACCTGTTCTTATTTTGGAAATATAACAACGAAAACGTTGATGTTGGATAAAAAAAAACACAAATACTATTTTTCTATTACGAAGTAACTTCCTAACATCTACTCTTTTATCAGCAACCGTGTTCATAGTTCTAATCTTGTAGTGTAGAGCTTATATAAATATTTAAAAAATTGGGGGGAGGTGGGAGTTGTGCCATTACCAATGTTGAGACCAAACCTTTGCTCTTGCCAGAGATGCTAAACTTGAAAAGGGTTGTTGATTAGATGATGGTGGAGACCATGGGTGTGTCTCAAATCCTACTGAGCTCCTACATAAGCATCATTTTACATCTTATTTAGACCTGGTTTAAAGGAAGCATCTAATGCTTCCTCAGCCGCTAAGACAATCCCATGATGCAGTGCAGGCTAATCTAGGAGCAGTGAAGTGGTTTTAAAATGTGAGTTATTTTGATTCTCTGGAGTTTTAATGTGTTTCTGGTCATATAATCACACAAAACAGTATTTTGTTATCAACTCTGTAACGAGTCCTTCACCATTTACACTTTATACTCCACACATTAGCATTTATGCTAGCAGATTTTTAAGCCTCGTGCTATTGTTTTGGATGGCGGCTGGTATCTTAGCAACCAGCTAAACCACCGGTGGCGTGCTGCAGTGGGGGGAACAAGCCGTGACGCAGTCTCTCTCTAACTAGAGCGTCTCAGTAATCTGTTTTATGAGGAGAGATGAGGAGAGAACACTGATACTTACACACTCACTACCTAGACAGCCTACTTACACACTCACTACCTAGACAGCCTACTTACACACTCACTAGGGTTTGAGAAACACCCCAAGTGCCACCAGACATTCAAAAAGTGGATTTTGTGAGAAGATATATTGATATATATATATATACACAGGGTGGGTGAAAATGTATTATCTTTATTTCAGATTGGGAAAATTACGTATCTGAATACCCCAGCAAGCAATGTAAGGGGTGAGGGGTCCTATTTTTTAGGCTATGTCCCAAACCC
The DNA here is from genome assembly GCA_021613375.1 of Megaleporinus macrocephalus. Classification (NCBI taxonomy): domain Eukaryota; kingdom Metazoa; phylum Chordata; class Actinopteri; order Characiformes; family Anostomidae; genus Megaleporinus; species Megaleporinus macrocephalus. The sequence goes on along the minus strand of CM038728.1, from coordinate 35,059,255 downwards.
AATGGGAAGGTTGCCGTGTAGCAGATCAAAGAAGACCAGAACTCTCTCAGAAATTGATTGATGCAATCTGATTTGCAATATCTCTTGTGGTTCAAATGGCCATGTTTAGGACCTCGTTACTTGCTGGGGTATTCAGATACATCATTCTCCCTTTCCTTTCTGAAATAAAAGGGTGTACTGTTACTTTTGACTCAATATATATATATATATATATATATATATATATATATATATATATATATATATATAAAAATATGGTGATGGAACCCAACAAATGAATGCGATGGCTGGAGAACTCAGGAACCCGGCGTGTTGTGGATTTGTTGTGTCGTGGTTAGACTGTGTTATAAGTATTGACTGCTGAGATTAATAGAATTTTAAACACAGTTTTAAACAGTTTTAAGTGACATGACGGCCTGAAGCCACCGTCAGTCTGTACGTGAGTAAAATATCACCAGTCAAACACGACAGTCGTGATAACGCAGGAAAAGACTTTCGCTTCCAGCAGCAGCTCCGTTCACTTCCCACTGAGTTCCTCTGCACCGGCGCTCCTGCGCTCACACGCTCCGCTCTGACTCTGGTCTCAATGTCAAAAAATGACAAACGTGTGGCTGAATGAAGAGCACGCGTCATAAATAAAGCATGTATAAATTAATAAAACATGCCTTTGTTTTCACAGGCGCTAACGTTTAGGGGTTAGACGGAGTCTGTAGGGACTTTAGGGCTCAGTGTCGTAGAGAACTGATAGTCCGTCACACAGTAAACGTTATTAAAACACTACATACAGACTATTATTATTAAAATTAGATTTATTTATTAAATTCTTTATTAAAGTTATTGCTTTCGTGATGTCAGGAAATCACATTAACACACATACATACAAGATATAAGCTTCTAATATACAGGAGGGTTCCTGTGCTCCTGTAACATCTGTAGGAAGCTCCTACACATGTTCTACCACTCTACTGTGGCCAGCATTCTCTTTATGATGTGAATCTATCTATCTATCTATCTATCTATCTATCTATCTATCTATCTATCTGTCTATCTATCTATCTACCTGTCTGTCTGTGTAGCAATCTATCTATCTATCTATCTATCTATCTATCTATCTATCTATCTATCTATCTATCTATCTATCTATCTATCTATCTATCTACCTGTCTGTCTGTGTAGCATTCTATCTATCTATCTATCTATCTATCTATCTATCTATCTATCTATCTATCTATCTATCTATCTATCTATCTATCTATCTATCTATCTATCTATCTATCTATCTAATGATCAGGACCCCTATAGGACCCCCACAGAGCAGTTACTCTTATAATATTATACTACTATACTACTAATATACTATTATATATACTACTAATATACTGTTATAGTACTATTGTACTATTATACTACTATTATACTACTATATATTCCACATATATCAATGTTCATTCCATATATAGCAATTTTATTCCATATATAATACAATGCTCATTCTATTTATATATTAATGTTCATTCCATACATATATGGAATGAAAATATATATTTCTGTGCATTCTATACATATATATATATATATGTATTGAAGTTCATTTCTTATATATCAATGTTCATACAATATATATACATTTTTATTCCATATATATTAATGTTCATTACATATATATCAATGTTAATTAAATATTTTCTGTTTGGCTTGCCATAATAATTATGTATCATACAAACATTTGAATATTTTGTGATGTCAGTTGTTAACTGTCAGTGAACTACTGGTTATTACAGTGTTAATACACTATTATTATTCTTATTATTGCTGAAATAGAGTAATAGCACACTTTCTACTGCCGGGATGTCAGTAATAGTCTGTTAATTAATCTACTGTACAGCAGGTCTGACAAACCATACAGAGAAAGACACAAGATGCCAGCATGAAATATAGTTTGTGGAGGTGAAAAAGTGGTCTTTATTCATTGATAACGGAACAGAACAGGTTGTGTAATGCACTCACTGCTTTAGCAAACCAGATAAAGCCCTGCGCTGTACATTTGTTGGCTCTTAATGTGGAGAAGAATATTGATGTGGAGAAGATGTGCCGGAGAAAAACACATTATTTACTCTGGTACATAGTCAGATGTACAGAATATGATAAATGAGTTCTCACATGTCATTACAAATCCATTGACTGTTCCTCCGGAGCACTACCCCCTCGCGGAGAGCAGTCGATTCATGCATTTTTCCCGGACCGCTTTAAACACCGCTGCCTAATACCCCCATGATGGATGGGTGGACGTCCATATGGCGGAGGCGGGCCGGGGAAGCCTGATGAAATTACAATGCGGGTTGATTGATCTGGCCGCTTCATGCCGGGTGACTGGAGAACGGGGTTAAACTGATGAATGGAGATTCGTGTCAGAAGGTGTGGCTGAAGGACAACGTGGAGATGGTCAGGAGGTTTGACCTTCGCAATCGTCGCTGATTCCCCGCTCGGGCTCGGGTCCAAAACGAGCTAACCGAAACCTGTCCATCATCCAGGAGCCGGAATTCAGCGCAGGACGCAGGAGAAGAGGTCAGTTTTCAGGACGGAGATCAGATTTGTTCCAATTACAGACGAGGAATGTTCTTCAGGGGCTCTGTAGGAAACGTTTGAATGGGTCGAATGAATCCTTTTATGTTTACTATTCTAATTAGGCCACACTTTCTGATTTAAATGATGATTACAATAAATTAACAGTGAATTAACTTTGAATTAGCTTTAAATGATGCTAACATTAAACTTTATCAGCCCCACTGAGCACTTACAGACTGTAGTCCTTCAATAGTCAGGACCCCCCACAGGACCACCACAGAACAAGTACTATTAGGGTGTGTGTTGTGTTGGTGTGAGTGGATCAGACACAGCAGTGCTGCTGCTGGAGTGTTTAAACACTGTGTCCACTCACTGTCCACTCTATTAGACACTTCTACTACTTGCTGGTCCACCTTGTAGATGTAAAGTCAGAGACAGTAGCTCATCTGCTGCTGCACAGTTTGTGTTCCTCTAGTTCTTCATCAGTGGACGCAGGACGCCGCCCACAGGACACTGCTGTCCGGATAGTTTTGGTTGGTGGACGATTATCAGTGAGGTGTTTAAACACTCCAGCAGCACAGATGCATTTTATAGTGCAACACACGTGCAAGCTGCATTCTTAGCATCACAGCAAGGGGGCAGCGTAACAGGGGACAAGCCTGGACAAACAATCTCATACACATACATACACATACTTTAGATGCCGCTCTTCTACTGTCCACGTTTAGCTGTTGTGGCTGTTGGAATAACCACAGAACCTGCTCTGAGTTGTCCTCTAGCGCCCCCTGTCATTACTGAGTGTATAGAAGAGCTGCATGATTGCATTATATTGCATGATATGTATTGCATCATCACGGCAGGATTGGGAACTGTTCAGCCACAGGATCTTTAAAATTATTATTAAAAACAAAGGAAACCATAAACCATATGAACTGCCATTGATATGAAATGTACTCTATAAATCAAGATTATTATTATTATTATTATTATTATTGTTAATAATAATAATAATAATAATAATAATAATAATAATAATAATAATAATAATGAATAGAACCTGGTTAGAACATGAATAATAGTCAGTGATGTAGCTAGAACATCCAGAAGGATGGCTGATTTCTAGTTTTATTGGTAGTTTGAAGTTTGAAGAACAATGTGTAGTTCCAGATTTCTCCTGGACGCCCCAAACATTGTATGAATGTATTCAGTTCCTTCAGCAGTAATCTTGATTTAGCTTAATGAAGTACTGAGCAGTCAAAGCAGATATTAGATAAGAACTGATAATAATACTGAGTTTTTTTCACAAGAAGCACTACTTACTCTATTAATACTGATTAATATTTAATAATAAAGTGTTTACTGACTAAATAAAAAAGTCCTGTCTGTAATTAAATAGCTTTTATATATATAATAACATTCCCAAGTGGCTAAAACTTGCTCAGGACTCTATGTCTGAGCTTTAGCGTGTTGGTGTGAGAGGCGCCGGATGGACTTGTACGCATTTTGCCGTTAGTTGTTTTATGGTAGTAACAATACTTCCACTGCCGTTTGGGTACAAGCTACTCTACTCATTACAAATCTGTGAAGAAGTGAGAAGTTTGACCTTCGCCTGGAGGGATTGTAGAGAACACAAGAACACCATCAACAGAAAATGAGAACAACATCCACAGGGGACGAGGAAGTCACAGCGCGGACAGGCGGGCTGTCACGACAGAGAAATAATTAGAGAAATGAAACCGGTATCGGATACCCTGACAAGTCAGCCAGCGCATTCCTGCGTCGGGAAGAAACGCGTGCAGAACATTTGAATTTGACATTCGGCTGAAGGGGAAGCGCGGACGCGGGCTGTTTAGTCCGAGTTGTTTCAGACTATTCTCGGTGCATCGTATGCATCTGAAGGAAGGCAGCCATGACATTCGTTCTCGGGAAGCAATTGAGACCATCAATCACGTCAGGGAAAGCGCTCCTGGCAGGAGAAATGCATATACTGTACGACGCGGACGTTTCACTAAGAGTTCCGAACTCGTTTTTTTCTCGCCGTGTTGGACCAGCTCGACGAAAACACACAGCGGGAGCTAAAATGTAACCTTTGAACCTCAAAACTGATTTTAATTCATTACCCAGATCTGACCTTTCTCGCGCCTCCTCACCATCTGCTGACTATCTGGCTCCATCTCAGACACTCAGACCTCAGAACAGCCGGAGAACGTGGAGACGAGTTAGAACGTAACAGTAGGAATCACACCACGAGCAAAACAATCAATTTACATAAAACTAATTTTAATTAAACACAGAATTTAAACACACTGTTATTTTATAAATCTCAGTTAGAATCTAGTACAACTCACACAGAACAGAACCCAGGTAGATAGATAGATAGATAGATAGATAGATAGATAGATAGATAGATAGATAGATAGATAGACAGATACATACATACACAGACAGACAGACAGACAGACAGACAGACAGATACATACATAGACAGACAGACAGACAGACAGATACATAGATAGATAGATAGATAGATAGATAGATAGATAGATAGATAGATACATACATACATACATACATACATACACAGACAGACAGACAGATACATACATAAATAGACAGACAGACAGACAGACAGACAGACAGATAGATAGATAGATAGATAGATAGATAGATAGATAGATAGATAGATAGATAGATAGACAGACAGACAGACAGACAGACAGACAGATACATACATAGATAGGTAGACATACAGATAGATAGATAGATACATACACAGAAAGACAGATACATACATAGATAGGCTGATAGATAGATAGATAGATAGATAGATAGATAGATAGATAGATAGATAGATAGATAGATAGATAGATAGCCAGCAAGACAGATAGATAGATAGATAGATAGATAGATAGATAGATAGATAGATAGATAGATAGATAGATAGATAGATAGATAGATAGCCAGCAAGACAGATAGATAGATAGATAGATAGATAGATAGATAGATAGATAGATAGATAGATAGATAGATAGATAGATACTGATAGATAGATAGATAGATAGATAGATAGATACTGATAGATAGATAGATAGATAGATAGATAGATAGATAGATAGATAGATAGATAGATAGATACTGATAGATAGATAGATAGATAGATAGATAGATAGATAGACAGATAGATAGATAGATAGATAGATAGATAGATAGATAGATAGATAGATAGATAGATACTGATAGATAGATAGATAGATAGATAGATAGACAGATAGATAGATAGATACTGATAGATAGATAGATAGGTAGATAGATAGATAGATAGATAGATACCTGATAGATAGATAGATAGATAGATAGATAGATAGATAGATAGATAGATAGATAGATAGATACTGATAGATAGATAGATAGATAGATAGATAGATAGATAGACAGATAGATATATAGATAGATAGATAGATAGATAGACAGATAGATGGTTTGTTGTTTGGTTTGTTGATGTTGAAGATGATTTGTTAGGCTGGTGTAGGTCTGATTTCTGCTCGTCTGTGAAGGAGGTGAGGACGGACTCTGTGATTGGATTTCTTTCCAAGTGGGTTTTTTATGAAACAATGAAATATTCATTTATTCCTTGCAGCCAACGAGTCAGATCTGAAATGAGCTGGATTATCTCCTCACCTTAGAAGCGAGCTTCAGCTCCAGCTTTGTTTACAGGAGCAGAGTGATGAACCTGCTGAATGTTAAGAGGGAGATGAGGAGCGTGATCAAAAGCCCGGTCCTCCCGCCACGACACATGATCAGGTTTTATACGCTGCCTGACATTCAGCGACTCTGATAGCTGCCTTTGAATCGCTGACCCGGTGACTCCGGCGTGGAGGCGTACGGAGGGAAACACGGAGGATTTGCATGAGGCTCTCGTATGAAAGCCGGCTGTGGATCGGGGGGCAGGAGCGCGGCTGATGTCTGAGGCTGATGGGCCTTTTGTGTTGTAATTAGACTGGGAGGTGGTCCTCATTCTTCCTCACCGCTGAACTGCCTCATTCTATCTCTCTCTCTCTCTCTTCCCCTCCACTGTGATGTCTGATGATTTCTGATGATGAGGACTGGGCCCGGTGGAGATCCGGCGTGTCCTTTAAATGCTGCTTTAATCTGTTCTCTGGCAGTTTAGACAGTTTCCCTTCATTTTCATTCAGAAAGAAAAATAAGCTATTCTCTCCATCACTCCCCCAAACACACACATCCACTCAGAATAACCTGCAAGTGATAAAAGTAGGAGAGAAAAGAAGAATAGAAAGAAAGAGAGAGAGAGAGAAAGAAGTGGAGATAAAGAGCTGGTATAGAAGTGTACTAATTAATGTAGTAGGTGAAGTATAGAAGTGTAGTCATTAGTGTAGTAGGTGAAGTATAGAAGTGTACTCATTACTGTAGTTGGTGAAGTATAGAAGTGTAGTCATTAGTGTAGTAGGTGAAGTATAGAAGTGTAGTCATTAGTGTAGTAGGTGAAGTATAGAAGTGTACTCATTAGTGTAGTAGGTGAAGTATAGAAGTGTACTCATTAGTGTAGTAGGTGAAGTATAGTAGTGTATTCATTAGTGTAGTTGGTGAAGTATAGAAGTGTATTCATTAGTGTAGTAGGTGAAGTATAGAAGTGTAGTCATTAGTGTAGTAGGTGAAGTATAGAAGTGTATTATTAGTGTAGTTGGTGAAGTATAGAAGTGAATTCATTAGTGTAGTAGGTGAAGTATAGAAGTGTACTCATTAGTGTAGTAGGTGAAGTATAGAAGTGTACTCATTAGTGTAGTAGGTGAAGTATAGAAGTGTACTCATTAGTGTAGTAGGTGAAGTATAGAAGTGTACTCATTACTGTAGTTGGTGAAGTATAGAAGTGTACTCATTAGTGTAGTAGGTGAAGTATAGAAGTGTGTTCATTAGTGTAGTAGGTGAAGTATAGAAGTGTACTCATTAGTGTAGTAGGTGAAGTATAGAAGTGTACTCATTACTGTAGTTGGTGAAGTATAGAAGTGTACTCATTAGTGTAGTAGGTGAAGTATAGTAGTGTATTCATTAGTGTAGTAGGTGAAGTATAGAAGTGTATTCATTAGTGTAGTAGGTGAAGTATAAAAGTGTACCCATTAGTGTAGTAGGTGAAGTATAGAAGTGTATTCATTAGTGTAGTAGGTGAAGTATAGAAGTGTATTCATTAGTGTAGTAGGTGGAGTATAGAAGTGTATTCATTAGTGTAGTAGGTGAAGTATAGAAGTGTACATTCATTAGTGTAGTAGGTGAAGTATAGAAGTGTACTCATTAGTGTAGTAGGTGAAGAATAGAAGTGTATTCATTAGTGTAGTAGGTGAAGTATAGAAGTGTACTCATTAGTGTAGTAGGTGAAGAATAGAAGTGTATTCATTAGTGTAGTAGGTGAAGTATAAAAGTGTACCCATTAGTGTAGTAGGTGAAGTATAGAAGTGTATTCATTAGTGTAGTAGGTGGAGTATAAAAGTGTACTCATTAGTGTAGTAGGTGAAGAATAGAAGTGTATTCATTAGTGTAGTAGGTGAAGTATAAAAGTGTACCCATTAGTGTAGTAGGTGAAGAATAGAAGTGTACTCATTAGTGTAGTAGGTGAAGTATAGAAGTGTATTCATTAGTGTAGTAGGTGGAGTATAGAAGTGTATTCATTAGTGTAGTAGGTGAAGAATAGAAGTGTACTCATTAGTGTAGTAGGTGAAGTATAGAAGTGTATTCATTAGTGTAGTAGGTGGAGTATAGAAGTGTAGTCATTAGTGTAGTAGGTGAAGTATAGAAGTGTATTCATTAGTGTAGTAGGTGAAGTATAAAAGTGTACTCATTAGTGTAGTAGGTGAAGTATAGAAGTGTACTCATTAGTGTAGTAGGTGAAGTATAGAAGTGTACTCATTAGTGTAGTAGGTGAAGTATAAAAGTGTACTCATTAGTGTAGTAGGTGAAGAATAGAAGTGTACTCATTAGTGTAGTAGGTGAAGTATAGAAGTGTATTCATTAGTGTAGTAGGTGAAGTATAGAAGTGTACTCATTAGTGTAGTAGGTGAAGTATAAAAGTGTACTCATTAGTGTAGTAGGTGAAGAATAGAAGTGTACTCATTAGTGTAGTAGGTGAAGTATAGAAGTGTATTCATTAGTGTAGTAGGTGGAGTATAGAAGTGTATTCATTAGTGTAGTAGGTGAAGTATAGAAGTGTACATTCATTAGTGTAGTAGGAGAAGTATAAAAGTGTACTCATTAGTGTAGTAGGTGAAGTATAGAAGTGTACTCATTAGTGTAGTAGGAGAAGTATAAAAGTGTACTCATTAGTGTAGTAGGTGAAGTATAGAAGTGTACTCATTAGTGTAGTAGGTGAAGTATAAAAGTGTACTCATTAGTGTAGTAGGTGAAGAATAGAAGTGTACTCATTAGTGTAGTAGGTGAAGTATAGAAGTGAATTCATTAGTGTAGTAGGTGAAGTATAGAAGTGTACTCATTAGTGTAGTAGGTGAAGTATAGAAGTGTACTCATTAGTGTAGCTGGTGAAGAATAGAAGTGTATTCATTAGTGTAGTAGGTGAAGTATAGAAGTGTATTCATTAGTGTAGTAGGTGAAGTATAGAAGTGTATTCATTAGTGTAGTAGGTGAAGTATAGAAGTGTACTCATTAGTGTAGTTGGTGAAGTATAGAAGTGTATTCATTAGTGTAGTAGGTGAAGTATAGAAGTGTATTCATTAGTGTAGTAGGTGAAGTATAGAAGTGTATTCATTAGTGTAGTAGGTGAAGTATAGAAGTGTACTCATTAGTGTAGTAGGTGAAGTATAGAAGTGTATTCATTAGTGTAGTAGGTGAAGTATAGAAGTGTATTCATTAGTGTAGTAGGTGAAGTATAGAAGTGTATTCATTAGTGTAGTAGGTGAAGTATAGAAGTGTACTCATTAGTGTAGTAGGTGAAGTATAGAAGTGTATTTATTAGTGTAGTAGGTGAAGTATAGAAGTGTATTATTAGTGTAGTAGATGAAGTATAGAAGCGTATTATTAGTGTAGTAGGTGAAGTATAGAAGTGTATTCATTAGTGTAGTAGGTGAAGTATAGAAGTGTATTATTAGTGTAGTAGGTGAAGTATAGAAGTGTATTCATTAGTGTAGTAGGTGAAGTATAGAAGTGTATTCATTAGTGTAGTAGGTGAAGTATAGAAGTGTACTCATTAGTGTAGTAGGTGAAGTATAGAAGTGTATTCATTAGTGTAGTAGGTGAAGTATAGAAGTGTATTCATTAGTGTAGTAGGTGAAGTATAGAAGTGTACTCATTAGTGTAGTTGGTGAAGTATAGAAGTGTATTCATTAGTGTAGTAGGTGAAGTATAGAAGTGTATTCATTAGTGTAGTAGGTGAAGTATAGAAGTGTACTCATTAGTGTAGTAGGTGAAGTATAGAAGTGTAGTCATTAGTGTAGTAGGTGAAGTATAGAAGTGTACTCATTAGTGTAGTAGGTGAAGTATAGAAGTGTAGTCATTAGTGTAGTAGGTGAAGTATAGAAGTGTAGTCATTAGTGTAGTAGGTGAAGTATAGAAGTGTATTCATTAGTGTAGTAGGTGAAGTATAGAAGTGTATTCATTAGTGTAGTTGGTGAAGTATAGAAGTGTATTCATTAGTGTAGTAGGTGAAGTATAGAAGTGTAGTCATTAGTGTAGTAGGTGGAGTATAGAAGTGTATTCATTAGTGTAGTAGGTGAAGTATAGAAGTGTATTCATTAGTGTAGTAGGTGAAGTATAGAAGTGTACATTCATTAGTGTAGTAGGTGAAGTATAAAAGTGTACTCATTAGTGTAGTAGGTGAAGTATAGAAGTGTACTCATTAGTGTAGCTGGTGAAGAATAGAAGTGTATTCATTAGTGTAGTAGGTGAAGTATAGAAGTGTATTCATTAGTGTAGTAGGTGAAGTATAGAAGTGTATTCATTAGTGTAGTAGGTGAAGTATAGAAGTGTAGTCATTAGTGTAGTAGGTGAAGTATAGAAGTGTATTCATTAGTGTAGTAGGTGAAGTATAGAAGTGTATTCATTAGTGTAGTAGGTGAAGTATAGAAGTGTACTCATTAGTGTAGTAGGTGAAGTATAGAAGTGTAGTCATTAGTGTAGTAGGTGAAGTATAGAAGTGTAGTCATTAGTGTAGTTGGTGAAGTATAGAAGTGTAATCATTAGTGTAGTAGGTGAAGTATAGAAGTGTATTCATTAGTGTAGTAGGTGAAGTATAGAAGTGTAATCATTAGTGTAGTAGGTGAAGTATAGAAGTGCATTCATTAGTGTAGTAGGTGAAGTATAGAAGTGTATTCATTAGTGTAATAGGTGAAGTATAGAAGTGTACTCATTAGTGTAGTAGGTGAAGTATAGAAGTGTATTCATTAGTGTAGTAGGTGAAGTATAGAAGTGTATTCATTAGTGTAGTTGGTGAAGTATAGAAGTGTAATCATTAGTGTAGTAGGTGAAGTATAGAAGTGTATTCATTAGTGTAGTAGGTGAAGTATAGAAGTGTATTCATTAGTGTAGTTGGTGAAGTATAGAAGTGTAATCATTAGTGTAGTAGGTGAAGTATAGAAGTGTACTCATTAGTGTAGTAGGTGAAGTATAGAAGTGTAATCATTAGTGTAGTAGGTGAAGTATAGAAGTGTAATCATTAGTGTAGTAGGTGAAGTATAGAAGTGTATTCATTAGTGTAGTTGGTGAAGTATAGAAGTGTATCATTAGTGTAGTAGGTGAAGTATAGAGGTGTATTCATTAGTGTAGTAGGTGAAGTATAGAAGTGTACTCATTAGTGTAGTAGGTGAAGTATAGAAGTGTACTCATTAGTGTAGTAGGTGAAGTATAGAAGTGTATTCATTAGTGTAGTTGGTGAAGTATAGAAGTGTAATCATTAGTGTAGTAGGTGAAGTATAGAAGTGTATTCATTAGTGTAGTAGGTGAAGTATAGAAGTGTAGTCATTAGTGTAGTAGGTGAAGTATAGAAGTGTATTCATTAGTGTAGTATGTGAAATATAGAAGTGTATCATTAGTGTAGTAGGTGAAGTATAGTAGTGTATTCATTAGTGTAGTAGGTGAAGTATAGAAGTGTATTCATTAGTGTAGTAGGTGAAGTATAGAAAGGCACAGCAGCACAGGGTTTAAGGTGGTTCCTGATTAAGGCAGTGGTGGAGCTAAATCAATAATCTACTCTTGGTTTTGTGTTCTAAGGTTCTTGTTGCTTTATTCTGTATTCAAGGCACCTCAGTGTAATTGCAGCACCATTTAAGGTGGAACAGATAATTATATATAAATAGTCTATAGTCTGTAGTTGAAGTGAATGACAGGCTCTATCAGAGCAATCAAAATTGGCATTCGCTTAATAATAGCACAACAGAGTACTTTAAATATATATCAGTTAATTTCAGCCCTTTGTCGTATAACCTGCTGGAAAGTCTAGCCTGTCTTTCCCTCAAGGAACAAAAAAAGGATAAAAGTAATAACTTTACAGCCTCTATAAGAAAATAACTGCTGTCACCGTCTCGGAGCAGTTGTTACACGCACTACATTCATTCTGCTCTCCTGCCTAAGCTCATACTGTGGAAAGCAGGGGAACCGTCTGGAACCGAGCTGCTTAAGAACACTGTGTTATGAAAACTACGACTCGCAGAGAATCCGTTTCTCCTCCATCATGGGTAATAAGGAAGCCGTGTGGCAGAAAGTTCCTAAATAAGGCTCAGCGGTGCCCACTCGCAAGACTCCAGAGAGACTGGGGCCTCCAGCCTGTCACCTGACATCCAAGGCACAACTAAAAGCACGGTCATTATCCGAGAGAGGCCCAATTTCGCGGGCCTGCCTGGACTCGGCGGAGGAAAAATGCTAAACGTATGCTGATCTGTCACTGTCACACATGCCAGCCCTCCTTATTGGAGCCAATGATTCGGAAAAGAAGAGCTCGTGTTGACTTCATGAGCTACATGCTAACCTCTCAGTTACATTGGTGACTGGTCAGCAGCGAGTACGGCTCACTGGCAGGTTCATGAAGAAGTAACATGATATATTTGTGGTCTACGCTTTAACGTCCCAGCTGAGTTTGGAATGTGTTGCAGGCCTGAAATGCAGGAACGGAACTGAGTTGCGTCATATTGTATGCAATCAAATAAAAGTCACAGTAAATGTAGGGATGTATATATTTCCATGCTGTGTCCACAGATTCACTCACATCCTCAGAAGACTCTCTTATTCTCTAGGTTCAATATTCCTTCAATATACTAACCAATGTGAGATTCCAACACTTGTTAGGGTCTTTATTGGCTGTTGTTCAACGTCAGTATCAGACCACACAGGATGGGCAGTAGTTCAGCATCAGACCACACAGGATGGACAGTTGTTCAGTATCAGACTGCACAGGATGGGCAGTAGTTCAGTATCAGACCACACAGGATGGGCAGTTGTTCAGTATCAGACCACACAGGATGGGCAGTTGTTCAGCATCAGACCACACAGGATGGACAGTTGTGATAGATGACCTAAGAGATTCCTCTGGAGCTGGTAATAAGATTAAATTAATGATTTAAAGATTTCATATCAGTGTTAGATCAATACTATTAGCCCACCTATCATGAAATATTCACATATTTGTAAAAAGCCATCACTGAGACATTTTAACTTTAATCTTATTAGTTTTTGCATGTTTGCTTTGTAATAATGCATATTTTCAGAAATTAATAATTAATAATTACTTAATTAATCAGTATTAATAGAGTAAGTAGAGCTTTTCCATACGTCAGTGTGTTTATTTAACTCTTTCCAAGCTTCTCCTAAACAACCCAGTATTATTATCAGTTCTCATCTAATACCTGCTTTGACTGCTCAGTACTTCATTAAGATAAATCAAGATTTGCTGCTGAAGTAACTGAACACATTCATACAATGTCTGGGGCGTCCAGGAGAAATCTGGAACCTAACTTTGTTCTTCAAACTGGATCAAGATCTGATCTACTTCTCTCACAATAACATATTCATGTTACTTTGTATTGTATGTAGGGTTATTTACATCTGTTCTAATGATAAGTTCAGTACTAGTATTATTAGAGTACTGTACTGTGAGAGTATCAGATATTTCTTTTATAAATGCCCCGTATTTACAATGACATGCTTTCCACTTTCATGCAGTCATCGATCAGCGAGCTACGAAGGCTGAAACGAGATAAACGCTGAAGATCCTCTTATGGAAATGTAAAGAAGAATGGCGGGGGGGTCTGTTATCACACGGAGCGAAAGTATCAGTGCTTTTGTGTCAGCGTTATGAAAGTGTCTGTTTATGCGTGAAGTGAAAGCATGTAGATTTAATCACAGCGCTTCGTGTAATGGGAAGCCCGAGGCTGCAGTCGTTTCTGCTGAGAGTAGCAGTTGTATTGACAGCGTGCAGGCCTGATTACACTCCATTAAAGAAGCTTAAGATTATCTTAATAGTAAACTGCTCACATGACATTGATTTCATCAAGAGCTTCGCCCATTAAGGCCTTCAGAGGGTGGCAGGAAAACGCCATCTCCTCCGTCTGAGGCGCGGACGCACTGGAAGGCTTTGACTTTAATCTGCTCAATTGAGGTGCTCTGATTTCCATCGTGATTAAAGCCACACCGAGCAGGCTCTCCCTTCATTCACCCGCGTTTCCTGCACAGCTGCTGCTGCTCTGCTCAAATCCTCTGCGGGTCTCTCCTCTGCTGGGGAGCAGGTGGGAAGGGGGGGTGGAGGGTTTTGCAAAGGCTTAGTTTTTGGGTTTGTTTGTTTGTTTAGAGATGCTTTTACTCACTTCCTGTAAGAGTGAAGACAGCTTTGCGTGTGTGTTTAAGTATTTAACCCCCAGCTATCGCTCCTATCTCAGCCATCTGGTAAACGTAGTACGCACGTTCTTCTGTTTGGACTAGAAGGTGACTTGTACCTGCCGACACAGCAGCTCCGGGGATTCTCCACGGCAACGGCGACGGCTGGAATCTGTTCAATTATTCAAGGAAATGTTGAAAAGCTGTTTCCTGTAAATGTTTACGTTGGCGCTGGTTCTGTTATATGATCTGATTTTATCTATACGTTAACCAGGGCAGCCGGAACCTCAGGGGTGAGCAGACATCTGACCCACCACTGTATGACTGGCCTCCAGATACGTACATTAAAATAGCCAACCAATCAGGATCTACACTTCACCAGCAGAACCAATCAGGATCTACACTTCACCAGCAGAACCAATCAGAATCTACACTTCACCAGCAGAACCAATCAGAATCTACACTTCACCAGCAGAGCCAATCAGGATCTACACTTAACCAACAGAACCAATCAGGATCTACACTTCACCAGCAGAACCAATCAGGATCTACACTTTACCAGCAGAACCAGTTAGAACCTCCATTTCAGGACCAGAACCAATCACAATCTGCACATTAGCAACAGAACGAATCAATATTTACACTCCAGAACCCATCAGAATTTATACTTCAGAACCAAAACCAATCAGAATCTCCGTCTCAGCCACAGAACCAATCAGAGTCTCTATTTCAGAAGCAAAGTCAGAATCTTCATTTCCACGACATAGTGGTGTGTTAGTGTGTGTTGTGCTGGTGAGAGTGGATCAGACACAGCAGTGCTGCTGGAGTGTTTAAACACTGTGTCCACTACAGTCTGTAAGTGTAGGTCCTGTATGGTCAGTGGAGCTGATACAGGGGACAGTGAGTGGAGGTCCTGTATGGTCAGTGGAGCTGATACAGTGGACAGTGAGTGGAGCTCCTGTATGGTCAGTGGAGCTGATACAGTGGACAGTGAGTGTAGGTCCTGTATGGTCAGTGGAGCTGATACAGTGGACAGTGAGTGGAGGTCCTGTATGGTCAGTGGAGCTGATACAGTGGACAGTGAGTGGAGGTCCTGTATGGTCAGTGGAGCTGATACAGTGGACAGTGAGTGTAGGTCCTGTATGGTCAGTGGAGCTGATACAGTGGACAGTGAGTGGAGGTCCTGTATGGTCAGTGGAGCTGATACAGTGGACAGTGAGTGGAGATAGAAGAAGGTGGACTAGATTATGAGAGTGTATGTATGATATTACTTTTAAATAACGATTAAATAACATTAAATAAACGTTTTGTTTGATTTTAAACAGTGCTGTGTTTACTGTTATTAATCTCTACTTTGTGATCCTGAGCTCGTATGGATTCTGATTCCTCTTCTTATGCCTATGCATGAAAAGTCAATACAGTGTGTCCAGTGAGGTCACTAAGGAGATCAGTGGTCATCAATGGAGCCCCCAGCCTGCCTATCACGCACAGGTCGAAGGTCACACATCTCCGAGGGCCTCACCAGTGATCAGGCAGATGGTGAAGGTGCGCCGCGTCGTGTCAGGAGCTGCTCTTCTGTACCTGAAGGCTTTGATCGATGAGGCAATTTGATGAAGCTGTGTTGAGAGATACATCAGGAAGGAGACGGTCCCAGACAAGGCGTGCAGAAATCCCGGACCACCCCGTCACCCACCGGCCGCCCCCGGAATCTGTCGCGGCTCCCCGAGGAGCAGAACGTCACACGCATGTGCGGAGAACCTGGAGCTGCTCTGTCGAACTGATGCCGCCGGTTAAAACCAACGGAAGAGTTCAAACAAGAAGCTGAAGCTCCAGAATGTAACTGTAGAACTATTTAAGGTGGACTGGGATCATTAGAACTGAGGCACTGTAGTGTAACTGCGCCACCATTTAAGGTGGACTGGGAAGGTTCAAAGAAGTTGAGGCACCAGAATGCAACTGTTGTACGTTTTAAGGTGGACTGGGATAATTAGAACAAGAAGTTGAAGCTCTGAAATGTAACTGCGCCACCATTTAAGGTGGAACTGGAAAATTCAAACAAGAAGCTGAAGCAGCAGAATGTAACTGTTGCACAGTTTAAGGTGGAACAGGACATTTTTTAACAAGAGCTTGAGGTGTCAGAATGTAACAGCAGCACCATTTAAGGTGGAATGGGAAAGTTCAAACAAGAAGCTGAGGCCCCAGAATGTAGCTGTTGTGCTATTTAAGGTGGAACAGGACATTTTTAACAAGAAGCTGAGGTGACAGAACGTAACTGGTGGACCATTTAAGGTGGACTAGGATAATTGAAACAAGAAGTTGGAGCTCTGGAATGTAACTGCTGCATCATTTAAGGTGGAATGGGAAAGTTCAAACAAGAAGCTGAAGCAGCAGAATGTAACTGTTGTGCTATTTAAGGTGGAACAGGAAATTTTTAACAAGAGCTTGAGGTACCAGACTGTAACAGCAGCACCATTTAAGGTGGACTGGGATAACTGAAACAAGAAGCTGATGCACTGTGGTGTAACTGCGCCACCATTTAAGGTAGACTGGAAAAGTTCAAACAAGAAGGCTAAGCTCCAGAATGTAACTGTTGTACTATTTAAGGTGGAATGTGAAAATTCAAACAAGAAGCTGAGGTGACAGAACATAACTGGTGGACCATTTAAGGTGGACTAGGATAATTGAAGCAAGAAGCTGAGGCACTGTAGTGTAACTGCGCCACCATTTAAGGTGGAACTGGAAAATTCAGCCGAAGCAGCAGAATGTAACTGTTGCACAGTTTAAGATGGAGCAGGAAAATTTTAACAAGAGCTTGAGGTGTCAGAATGTAACAGCAGCACCATTTAAGGTGGACTGGGAAAATTCAAACAAGAAGCTGAGCTCCAGAATGTAACTGTTGTTCCATTTAAGGTGGACTGGGATAATTGAACAAGACATTGAAACACTGCTGCACCATTTAAGGTGGAATGGAACAATTCCAACAAGAAGCTGCGGTTCCAGAATGTAACTGTTGTACTATTTAAGGTGGAACAGGAAGATTTTAACAAGAAGTTGTGAAGAAGAGGTGACATATTTGTAACTGGTGAACCATTTAAGGTGGACTAGGATAACTGAAACTAGAAGCTGGAGCTCTGGAATGTAAGTGCAGCACCATTTAAGGTGGAACAGGAAAATTTAACCATAAGGCTGAAGTTGGGGAATATAACTGCTGCACCATTTAAGGTGGAACGTGAAATTTCAAACAAGAAGCTGAGGCACCAGAATGGAACTGTTGCGTTATTTAAGGTGGACTTGGATAATTCCAAGAAAAACTTGAGGTGCCAGAATGTAACTGCTGCACCATTTAAGGTGGAACATAAAATTTCAAACAAGAAGCTGAGGCACCAGAATGGAACTGTTGCGCTTTTTAAGGTGGACTGGGATAATAAAAGGTATGAGGAGGTTGCTGTGGTACTCCTAACACATGCCATAACATTATAAATATGGTATCATTGTCCACACAACGTTTGGAAACGATTTTATGGCCACAAGGATCTAAAAAATTGGAAATGGACTTCCATCAGTAGTAGATATGGGTTAGACAAGCTTATTACACTACTGTGATCTCTTAATTAGTTATATTAGCAAGATTTCAGGCGTTTCTGTTTTTATGCGGTGAACGTTCCTCCAGGCTGAATGCTGAGAGCGTGCGATACAGACATGTGACAGAATCCTCTATCTCACCTACAGGAACTCAGTCCCTCCTAGAGCCACCTCCTTCTGCAGGAACGTGCAGATTTATGTGTTGCAGCACTGCTTGCAATTTCCTTTAAACTCTATTATGCATTTGCTTGGCTGATGTTAGTCACCCATTGCAACATTCTTCTTTTTTGGCATGTAATCTCTTTATGGAGCCTCGTATTTACTGAAGCAAGTCTGAATAGGAGCCTTCCGGTGCTTAGTGTCCGGGAATGTTATGGTTTGGATATTCAACCGTGGTCAATATACTATGAGCACACTGCACACTGCTTAAAGATGAAGTGCACACATGCATACCCATGAAGCATGGACCATAGCTCAGCTTTCACTGGCAGAAAAATCGAGCTGAAACTCATTGGCCACTTTACTGGAAACCCCTCCCCTGCAGCCCTACCTTGCTGGAGTACAGGTAGAGACTGCAGACGCACACTTCACATTAGCTGTCCAATGTCTGACCACAGAGTCGCTCCTGCCCAGTGATGAATGCGGATGAGGGGAACTGCATCAAGTAACAGCACACACAGGCACTGAAACTATAGTGTGGGTGTTTCTAATAAAGTGGACACTTAGTGGAGACACAAGGTTGGTGTTTCCAATAAAGTGAAAAGTGAGTTGAAGGACAAGGTGGGTGTTTCTAATAAAGTGGCCACTTAGTGGATGAACACGTGTGTTTCTAATAAAGTGGACAGTGAGTGTAAGAACTGGGTGTTTCTTATAAAGTGGACAGTTAGTGGATGGACAAGTGTGTTTCTAATAAAGTGGACATTGAGTGTAAGGATTGGGTGTTTCTTATAAAGTGGACAGTTAGTAGAGACATAAGATTGGTGTTTCTAATAAAGTGGAAGTGAGTTGAAGGACAAGGTGGGTGTTTCTAATAAAGTGTCCACTTAGTGGATGGACAAGTGTGTTTCTAATAAAGTGGACAGTGAGTGTAAGAACTGGGTGTTTGTTATAAAGTGGACAGTTAGTGGATGGACAAGTGTGTTTCTTATAAAGTGGACAGTTAGTAGAGACATAAAATTAGTGTTTCTAATAAAGTGGAAGTAAGTTAAAGGACAAGGTGGGTGTTTCAAATAAAGTGTCCACTTAGTGGATGGACCAGTGTGTTTCTAATAAAGTGGACAGTGAATGGATGGACAAGGGTGTTTCAAATAAAGTGGACAGGGAGTTGAAGGACAAGGTCAGTGTTTCTAATATAGTGGCCTGTTAGTGGAAGTACAAGAATGTTTCTATTAAAGTGGCCAGTTAGTGGAGACACAAGGTTGGTGTTTCTAATGAAGTGGCCAGTTAGTTTAAGTATGGGGGGTTTCTAATAAAATGGCCAGTGACTGGAGCACACGGTGGGTATTTCTAATAAAGTCGCCAGTGACTGGAAGTATGGGGTGTTTCTAATAAAATGGCCACTGACTGGAAGTACGGGGTGTTTCTAATGAAGTGGCCAGTTAGTGGAGACAAAATGTTGGTGTTTCTAATAAAGTGGACAGTGAGTTGAAGACCAAGGTAGGTGTTTCTTATAAAGTGGCCAGTTAGTGGAAGTACAAGGGTGTTTCTAATAAAGTGGCTGGTTATAGTAAGTACAAGGATGTTTCTAATAAAGTGGCCAGTTAGTGAAAGTACAAGGTGGGTGTTTCTAATAAAGTGGCCAGTTTGTGGAAGTACAATAGTGTTTCTAATGTAGTGTCCAGGTCCAGTTAATGGAGACACAAGGTGGGTGTTTCTAATAAAGTGGCCATTTAATGGAAGAATAAGGTAGGTGTTTCTAATATAGTGGTCAGTTAGTAAAAGTACAAGGAAGGTGTTTCTAATAAAGTGGCCAGTTAGTGAAAGTACAAGGTGGGTGTTTCTAATAAAGTGGCCACTGAGTGGAAGTACAAGGTGGGTGTTTCTAATATAGTGTCCAGGTCCAGTTAGTGGAGACACAAAGTGGACAGTTAGTTAAAGCACAACGTAGGTGTTTCTAATAAAGTGGCCAGTTAGTTAAAGCACATCGTAGGTGTTTCTAATAAAGTGGACAGTGAGTGGAGACAAAATGTTGGTGTTTCTAATATGGTGACCAGTTAGTGGAAGTACAATGTAGGTGTTTTTAATAAAGTGGACAGTGAGTGTAAGTATGGGGTATTTCTGATATAGTGGCCACTGCTTTGCCCCAACCATTCCTACTGAACTGTCCTTTCTAAAGACGGCCTGGAGCTGATGTACTGGAGTGGAAGATGTGGAGAAACAATTAAATGTTGTGCTGCTTCTGGCTGTCAACAAACAAGTGGATCATTTACAGCTTTTAAATGATCCACAGACATTTAGTTCTAGCCCGAGGACGTCAGTCTGAATAGAGTGTTCAGTTTGTTTTGGTCTGCTCTGCTTTTAAATGATGTGCATATTTTATTTTTATGCAATAAAAGCAGTCTGTTTATTTCTGGGGGATAAAGAGAGTTTGGGAAATGGTCTTTAATTGTGGCCATGAAATGAACATAAGAGAAAAATAAATATAAAAAAATTGAATCAAAGGAAATTATTTGTATTTGGTCTGGTTTGCTTAAGAGAGGAACTAAATCACATTAGCAACCAAATCATCTTAATTATCTGTTTTTTATTTTCTTTGATTAAATCATCCATAGTTTAAACTAATTACCGTCCCCAGTACATCATTTACACGTATGCTTCTGTATATTATACTCATGTTATATACTGTACGTTACGATCACAATTCAATTTTTCAATAACTTCAATAATTACAAATATTACAAAGTATTTTCAGATCTTCCACATTTTACCATCAACATCCAGATAAACTCAGAAGACACGTGTAGCTTCACTGGTGGGTTTTATAGTAAATACAATGTGTAGATTTGTGTTGTAGACATGGAGACACCTGGTTACCTTCACCACCACTGTAAATACCATCACCACCACTGTAAACACCATCACCACCACTGTAAACACCATCACCACCACCACTGTAAACACCATCACCACCACCACTGTAAACACCATCACTACCACTGTAAACACCATCACCACCACTGTAAACACCATCACCACCACTGTAAACACCATCACCACCACCACTGTAAACACCATCACCACCACCACTGTAAACACCATCACCACCACTGTAAACACCATCACCACCACTGTAAACACCACCACCACCACTGTAAACAACACCACCACCACTGTAAACACCATCATCCCCACCACTGTAAACCACATCACCACCACTGTAAACACCATCACCACCACTGTAAACACCATCACCACCACTGTAAACACCATCACCACCACCACTGTAAACACCATCACCACCACTGTAAACACCATCACCACCACTGTAAACACCACCACCACCACTGTAAACAACACCACCACCACTGTAAACACCATCATCCCCACCACTGTAAACCACATCACCACCACTGTAAACACCATCACCACCACTGTAAACATCATCACCACTGTAGACAACATCACCACCACCACTACTGTAAACACCATCACCACCACTGTAAACACCGCCATCTCCACCACTGTAAACACCATCACCACTGTAAACACCATCATCACCACCACTGTAAACCACATCACCACCACTGTAAACACCATCACCACCACTGTAAACATCATCACCACCACTGTAAACATCATCACCACTGTAGACAACATCACCACCACCACTACTGTAAACACCATCACCACCACTGTAAACACCATAACCACCACCACCACTTTAAACATCACCACCTCTGTAAACACCACCACCACCACTGTAAACACCATCACCACCACTGTAAACATCATCACCACCACTGTAAACATCACCACCACTGTAGACAACATCACCACCACCACTGTAAACACCATAACCACCACCACCACTTTAAACATCACCACCTCTGTAAACACCATCACCACCACTCTAAACATCACCACCACTGTAAACATCATTAACACCACTGTAAACATCACCACCACTGTAAACACCATCACCACCACTGTAAACACCATCACCACCACTGTAAACATCATTACCACCACTGTAAACATCACCACCACCACTGTAAACATCATTACCACCACTGTAAACATCACCACCACTGTAAACACCATCACCACCACTGTAAAGTAGTCAGATCCATTTATCCCCCCACTAACACGCCCATGAGCACCATCACCACCAGTAAACAACATCTGAACCATTTCACACCGAAACCCTCTCTAAATCTCTTTGTTTACATCGTTACACAGGCGTTTTAGAAACCTGCTGCAATCCTCCATCCATTAGACGTACACTCAGCTCTGCCTTGTGAACGAGTCTTGCCTTCAGAGCGTCTCCTGTCAATCTCCAATCGCCTGAAACAACACTTTTGACTTACCCTCAGGCTGTTTGCTAAATGAGTCTACTTTTCCACGATGTGTCAAAGCCCGCAGCCCCCGAAGTCTTTAATACCAGCTTAACCACACCTGCACGCTTTTCTTTACAGCGCGTGTGCGTGAGCTTCCTATTGATTGGACTGGTAAATGCTTGTAAACTTTCAGATCAGACTGACGAGCTGTGGCAGGAGGAAGAGCAATCAGCATAAAACGGCCCGAGCTTTTTCTACTTTGATGCTTTGGAGTCGAACCCAAGACCTTTTACGGTGATTACAAACGAGGAAAGTGAGCTGCAGCTGTCAAATATGCTTATGAAGTTCATATATTACTGTAAGTAGATGTTGCTGCTAAAGCATCTTCAGTGGAGTACAGTCAGCTAAAACAAATACACTCTTATTTTTAGCTTCTTCACATTTTCCCAGCAGATGATTTCACATTATTCTGGAATTTAATTGCTCTCTGATGTCTTTTTAGAATGTCTGTAAAGTTTTATGAACACAAAACACTCAGAATCTTCTTCACACGGCCATTTGTAACTAAGCGCTTTGTGTATCTTTGAAATAAGCTCTGATTTTGCAGCTGTGCTTTTTGAGACTGGTGTATGTAGATGAGCTCTGTTCTGATTGGCTGCCTTGTGTTGAGAAAGCAGTCTGAGCTGAAACGTGATTTGCCAGATTGTGAAGAAATATTATGTATTTATTTGTTCTCAGACCTAAACTCACTAAACTACAACCGAAATCAACAAACACAAAACAGCAGGGCTTTGTGATAAACAGAACATTCTAGAACAGTGTGGAGGGATCAAGATATTGTAGAACAGCATTGATGGATGAGGACGTTCTAGAACAGTATTGATGGATAAAGACATTCTAGAACAGTATGGATGGATGGATGAGGACATTCTATATCAATGTGGATGGATAAAGATATTCTAGAACAATATGTATGGTGAAAGGCATTCAAGAAAAGTATTGATGGATGATGAGGACATTCTATATCAGTGTGGATGGACGAGGACATCCTATATCAGTGTGGATGGATGAGGACATTCTATATCAGTGTGGATGGATAAAGATTTTCTAGAACAATATGTATGGTGAAAGACATTCAAGAAAAGTATTGATGGATGATGAGGACATTCTATATAAGTGTGGATGGACGAGGACATCCTATATCAGTGTGGATGGATGAGGACATTCTATATCAGTGTGGATGGATAAAGATTTTCTAGAACAATATGTATGGTGAAAGACATTCTAGAACAGTATGGATGGATGGAAGAGGACATTCTATATCAGTGTGGATGGACAAGGACATTTTATATCAGTGTGGATGGATAAGGACATTCTATATCAGTGTGGATGGATAAGGACATTCTATATCAGTGTGAAGACATTTTAGAAATTATGGATGGATGAAGGCATTCTAGAACGGTATTAATGGATGGATAAAGACATTCCAAAACATTGTAAATGGATGAGGACACCCTAGAACAGCATATACTGTATGGCTGAGGGCAATCTAGAACAGTGCAGATGAACGACATCATTCTAGAGCAGTGTTGGTGGATGAGGACATTCCAGAACAGTGTGGATGGACAAAAACTTTCTAGAAATTATGGATGGATAAAGACATTCTAGAACAATTGTTATGGATAAAGGCATTCTAGAACAGTAGGGATGGATGGGGACATTCTAGAACATTGTGGATGGATAAAGAAATTCTAAAACAATTTGAATGAACATAAGGAAAGGAGGAAACAATTCTAGAACCGTGTGGATGAAGGAGAATGTTTTAGAATAATGTGAATGACCAAGAACATAATAACAGTGAGAAAGAGGGAGAACATTCTAGAACAGCTTGAATCAAAGAGAAAGCACTGTGAGAGAACATTCTAGAACAGTGCGGTAGGAGGAAAAAGAGAATATTTGATATTAATGTGAACAAGCATGAACAGCATGGACAGGGAGAACAGTCTTGAAGCTGGAGGTTGAGGGATGCAGTGCTGCATGTTATAAAAGCTTATCGGTGGTTCCAGACTCTGAAAGGAGAACATCGGGGCAGAACCGTCCATTAAGTGTGGATTGAACTTTTAAGTCAGGCTTAGAATGAGAGGCTGCTGTGTTTTTCTCTCTCTGCACTGGTTCTGGAGAGCTTGTGTTCTCCCAGCGCTCTGCAGCCGCAGGTTGGAGCTGGAGCCCAGCAGGTGAGAGATGGTGATGAAGGTGTGAACTCTGTGCTCCTGCAGCAGCCGAGCTGGGGAGACTCCAGCGAGAACAGCCTGAGTGTGAATTCCCCTCTGCAGCGGCCACCGCCCTGGGGACAGAGAGAGAGAGAGCTTCTAAACCTGAAAACAGCTGGCCTCACCATCTGCCTGCTCTTCATGCTGGATGTACCTGCGAGTCTGCTGTTGCCGGAACCCGTTTGTGATTGTGTAAAAGGAACCGTTAGTACTAACAGCACTGCAGCAATTACAGGAACACCTTCAGATCACAGGCTGAGGTTAAAGACCTGAACATGATCTACACCTCAGATATGATCTAAACCTCAGACATGATCTACACCTCAGATATGATCTACACCTCAGACAAGATCTACACCTCGGACATGATCTACACCTCAGATATGATCTAAACTTCAGATATGATCTAAACCTCAGACATGATCTAAACCTCAGACATGATCTTCACCTCAGACATGACCTACACCTCAGACATGATCTACACCTCAGACGTGATCTACACTTCAGATATGATCTAAACCTCAGACATGATCTTCACCTCAGACATGATCTACACCTCAGACAAGATCTACGCCTCGGACATGATCTACACCTCAGATATGATCTAAACCTCAGACATGATCTACACCTCAGATATGATCTACACTTCAGACATGACCTACACCTTAGACATGATCTACACTTCAGACATGATCTACACCTCAGACATGATCTACAGCTGCACTTCAAATATATGTTTCACTGACATCTTCAAATGATACTGCACTTCTATACTTCACCTACTACACTAATGAGTACACTTCTATACTTCACCTACTACACTAATGAGTACACTTCTATACTTCACCTACTACACTAATGAGTACACTTCTATACTTCACCTACTACACTAATGAGTACACTTCTATACTTCACCTACTACACTAATGAGTACACTTCTATACTTCACCTACTACACTAATGAATACACTTCTATACTTCACCTACCACACTAATGAGTACACTTCTATACTTCACCTACTACACTAATGAGTACACTTCTATACTTCACCTACTACACTAATGAGTACACTTCTATACTTCACCTACTACACTAATGAATACACTACTATACTTCACCTACTACACTAATGAATACACTTCTATACTTCACCTACTACACTAATGAATACACTTCTATACTTCACCTACTACACTAATAATACACTACTATACTTCACCTACTACACTAATAATACACTACTATACTTCACCTACTACACTAATGAGTACACTTCTATACTTCACCTACTACACTAATGAGTACACTTCTATACTTCACCTACTACACTAATGACTACACTTCTATACTTCACCTACTACACTAATGAGTACACTTCTATACTTCACCTACTACACTAATGAACACACTTCTATACTTCACCTACTACACTAATGATACACTACTATACTTCACCTACTACACTAATGATACACTTCTATACTTCACCTACTACACTAATGATTACACTTCTATACTTCACCTACTACACTAATGATACACTTCTATACTTCACCTACTACACTAATGAACACACTTCTATACTTCACCTACTACACTAATGATACACTACTATACTTCACCTACTACACTAATGATACACTTCTATACTTCACCTACTACACTAATGATACACTTCTATACTTCACCTACTACACTAATGACTACACTTCTCTGATCTGCTCTGTACATTACTAATTGTAAAGTAGGAGCGTGAACTTCTCTTCTATCTACGTTCCCTGGTTCTACAGGAGCAGAGTGCTGAGTAATGTGTTGCTACAGTCGTTTTGTATAGTAACGTTAGTTCTTCTATAGAGTATTTTCATTGGTTCATTCAACAGCCATCAACAGTTTAACGCTGTTAGAATGTTTAGAGGAGAACTGATAAACCACATGGACCAGGATAAACGAGTAGGAATGTTCTAGAAGCGACTGAAAGTGTGCGTGATTTAAACTGTGTGGATGGATAAAAATATTCCAGAACAAAGTTTATATGTGAGAATACTGTAGAGCAGTGTGATTGAGTGAGAAAAGCCTGTGCCACCGCTATAACTGTGCTTGCTGTGCCACCGCTATAACTGTGCTTGCTGTGCCACCTCTGTAACTGTGCTTGCTCTGCCAGTGCTACAACTGTGCTTGCTGTGCCACTGCTATAACTGTGCTTGCTGTTCCATTGCTATAACTGTGCTTGCTTTGCCAGCGCTACAACTGTGCTTGCTGTGCCACTGCTATAACTGTGCTTGCTGTGCCACTGCTATAACTGTGCTTGCTGTTCCATTGCTATAACTGTGCTTGCTGTTCCATTGCTATAACTGTGCTTGCTGTGCCACTGCTATAACTGTGCTTGCTGTTCCATTGCTATAACTGTGCTTGCTGTGCCACTGCTATAACTGTGCTTGCTGTTCCATTGCTATAACTGTGCTTGCTGTGCCACCTCTGTAACTGTGCTTGCTGTGCCGCCTCTGTAATTGTGCTTGCTGTGCCAGCGCTATAACTGTGCTTGCTGTGCCACCTCTGTAACTGTGCTTGCTGTGCCACCTCTGTAACTGTGCTTGCTGTGCCACCGCTATAACTATGCTTGCTGTGTCACCTCTGTAACTGTGCTTGCTGTGCCACCGCTATAACTATGCTTGCTGTGTCACCTCTGTTACTGTGCTTGCTGTGCCACCTCTGTAACTGTGCTTGCTGTGCCACCGCTATAACTATGCTTGCTGTGTCACCTCTGTAACTGTGCTTGCTGTGCCACCGCTATAACTATGCTTGCTGTGTCACCTCTGTTACTGTGCTTGCTGTGTCACCTCTGTAACTGTGCTTGCTGTGCCACCGCTATAACTATGCTTGCTGTGTCACCTCTGTTACTGTGCTTGCTGTGCCACCTCTGTTACTGTGCTTGCTGTGCCACCTCTGTAACTGTGCTTGCTGTGCCGCCTCTGTAATTGTGCTTGCTGTGCCAGCGCTATAACTGTGCTTGCTGTGCCACCTCTGTAACTGTGCTTGCTGTGCCACCTCTGTAACTGTGCTTGCTGTGCCACCGCTATAACTATGCTTGCTGTGTCACCTCTGTAACTGTGCTTGCTGTGCCACCGCTATAACTATGCTTGCTGTGTCACCTCTGTTACTGTGCTTGCTGTGCCACCTCTGTAACTGTGCTTGCTGTGCCACCTCTGTAACTGCACATGCTGTGCCACCGCTGTAACTGCGCTCACTCTGCTGTTGCTGTAACTGCGCTCACTCTGCCGACATTGTAACTGTGCCCACATGGCTGCCGCTGTAACTGCCCTCGCTCTGCTGCTTTCTGCTGCTGCTCTCAACTTCCTGATGATGTTCCCCTTTAAATAAATAAATAATCACCACCTGTTCTTTTCAGATCATCCACAAACGAGTAATCGCCATTCATCAAAAGTCGCTGTGTCATTACTTACCCAAATGAGATGCTGCTAATTGCAATAAATTACAGCTGTGTTTGATACATTAGTGAAGCTCCAGTGAACACAGAGAACCTACACTGATCACCCAGCCGGGGGGTGGGGGGTGGATAAGAGATAGAGGGAGAGTAGGAGAGAGTTAGAGAGAGTCAGAAACTGAGAGAGCAGAGAGAGAGCTAGAGAGATAGGAAGAAAAAGAATAGAAGAAAGAGAGAGAGAGATAGAGTAGAAGTGACAGAGACACAGAAAGAGACAGAGAAAGAGAGAGAGAGAGAAAGAGAGAGAGTTAGAAAGAGATAGTTTGTTTAGTGATTGTTTAGTGAGTATTTATTGAGTGTGTAATGAATGTTTGGTGAGTGTTTAGTGAGTGTTTATTGAGTGTGTAATGAATGTTTGGTGAGTGTTTAGTGATTGTTTAGTGATTATTTGGTGTTTAGTGAGTGTGTAGTAATTGTTTAGTGTTTGGTGAGTGTGTAGTGATTGTTTAGTGTTTAGTGAGTGTGTAGTGATTGTTTAGTGTTTAGTGAGTGGTCAGTGTTTAGTGATTGTTTAGTGATTTGTGATTGTTTATTGAGTGGTCAGTGTTTAGTGATTGTTTAGTGATTGGTGATTGTTTAGTGATTGGTGAATGTTTGGTGAGTGTTTAGTGATTGTTTGGTGATTGTTTAGTGATTGTTTAGTGTTTAGTGATTGTTTAGTGTTTAGTTAGTGTGTAGTGTTTGGTGAGTGTTTAGTGATTGTTTAGTGATTGTTTGGTGATTGTTTAGTGATTGTTTAGTGATTGTTTGGTGATTGTTTAGTGATTGTTTAGTGATTGGTGAATGTTTGGTGAGTGTTTAGTGATTGTTTGGTGAGTGTTTAGTGATTGTTTAGTGATTGGTGAATGTTTGGTGAGTGTTTAGTGATTGTTTAGTGATTGTTTGGTGAGTGTTTCGTGATTGTTTAGTGATTGATTGGTGATTGTTTAGTGATTGTTTAGTGATTGTTTGGTGAGTGTTTCGTGATTGTTTAGTGATTGTTTGGTGATTGTTTAGTGATTGTTTGGTGAGTGTTTAGTGATTGTTTAGTGATTGGTGAATGTTTGGTGAGTGTTTAGTGATTGTTTAGTGATTGTTTGATGAGTGTTTCGTGATTGTTTAGTGATTGTTTGGTGATTGTTTAGTGATTGTTTAGTGATTGGTGAATGTTTGGTGAGTGTTTAGTGATTGTTTGGTGAGTGTTTAGTGATTGTTTAGTGATTGGTGAATGTTTGGTGAGTGTTTAGTGATTGTTTAGTGATTGTTTGGTGATTGTTTAGTGATTGTTTAGTGATTGTTTGGTGAGTGTTTAGTGATTGTTTAGTGATTGTTTAGTGATTGTTTGGTGATTGTTTAGTGATTGTTTAGTGATTGTTTGGTGAGTGTTTAGTGATTGTTTAGTGAATGTTTGGTGAGTGTTTATTGATTGTTTAGTGATTGTTTGGTGAGTGTTTAGTGATTGTTTAGTGATTGGTGAATGTTTGGTGAGTGTTTAGTGATTGTTTAGTGATTGTTTAGTGATTGTTTGGTGAGTGTTTAGTGATTGTTTAGGGATTGGTGAACGTTTGGTGAGTGTTTAGTGAGTGTTTAGTGATTGTTTGGTGATTGTTTAGTGATTGTTTAGTGATTGTTTGGTGAGTGTTTAGTGATTGTTTAGCGATTGGTGAGTGTTTAGTGAGTGTTTAGCGATTGTTTAGTGATTGTTTGGTGAGTGTTTAGTGATTGTTTGGTGAGTGTTTAGAGAGTGTTCAGTGAGTGTTTAGTGATTGTTTAGTGATTGTTTAGTGAGTGTTTAGTGATTGGTGAGTGTTTAGTGAGTGTTTAGTGATTGTTTGATGATTGTTTAGTGATTGTTTAGTGATTGTTCGGTGGGTGTTTAGAGAGTGTTCAGTGTGTGTTTAGTGATTGTTTAGTGAGTGTTTAGTGATTGTTTAGTGATTGTTTGGTGAGTGTTTAATGATTGTTTAGTGATAGTTTAGTGAGTGTTTAGTGATTGTTGAGTGTTTAGTGATTGTTTGGTGAGTGTAGTGATTGTTTAGTGATTGTTTAGTTATTGTTTAGAGAGTGTTTAGTGATTGTTTGGTGATTGTTTGGTGAGTGTTTCGTGATTATTTAGTGATTGTTTAGTGAGTCTTTAGTGAGTGTTTAGTGATTGTTTACTGAGTCTTTAGTGAGTGTTTAGTGATTGTTTACTGAGTCTTTAGTGAGTGTTTAGTGATTGTTTAGTGAGTGTTTGGTGAGTCTTTACTGATTGTTTACTGAGTGTTTAGAGAGTGTTTAGTGAGTGTTTAGTGATGGTTTAGCAATTGTTTAGTGAGTGTTTAGTGATGGTTTAGCAATTGTTTAGTGAGTGTTTAGTGATTGGTGATTGTTTAGTGAGTGTTTATTGATGGTTTAGCAATTGTTTAGTGAGTGTTTAATGATTGTTTGGTGATTGTTTAGTGAGTGTTTAGTGATTGTTTAGTGAGTGTTTAATGGGTGTTTAGTGATAGTTTAGTGAGTGTTTATGGGTGTTTACTGAGTGTTTAGTAAGTGTTTATTGAGTGTTTAGTGAATGTTTAGTAAGTGTTTATTAAGTGTTTAGTGAATGTTTTATGATTGTTTAGTGATTGTTTAGTGAGTGTTTAGTGATTGTTTACTGAGTGTTTAGTGGATGTTTAGTGATTGTTTAGTGAGTGTTTAATGAGTGTTTAGTGATGGTTTAGTGATTGTTTATTGAGTGTTTAGTGAGTGTTTATTGAGTGTTTATTGAATGTTTAGCGAGTGTTTAGTGATTGTATAGTGAGTGTCCAGTATGTTTAGGGTGTATTCTTTCATGGTTGACTTCATAACACCAGCTCTGTATAAAAGCGAAAGCTGGATTATGAACTGTGGATTAAAGAAGTAGAGTGTATCACACCTTCAGATTCTTATTCACAAACTTTGTAAATCACGATGTGACCATAAAAATTTAGTGTTATTTGTCACACTAGGTTAAAACTTGCCATGAATTTTAATGCCAGATAGAGTGAGAGGAAGAGAGAGAGATAGAGAGAGAGAGGGAGAGAGTGAGAGAGATAGAGATAGAGAGAGAGAGGGAGAGAGAGAGAAAGAGAGAGAGAGACAGAGAGAGAGAGAGAGAAAGAGAGAAAGAGAGAGAGAGAGATAAAGAGAGAGAGAGAGAGAGAGAGATAGAGAGAGAGAGATAGAGAGAGATAAAGAGAGAGAGAGAGAGAGAGAGAGAGAGAGAGAGAGAGAGAGAGAGAGAGAGAAAGAGAGTGAGAGAGATAGAGATAGAGAGAGAGGGAGAGAGAGAGATAAAGAAGGAGAGAGAGAGATAGAGAGAGAGAGAGAAAGATAGATAGAGAGAGATAGAGAGAGAGAGATAGAGAGAGAGAAAGATAGATAGAGAGAGAGAGAAAGATAGAGAGAGAGAGAGAGAGAGAAAGATAGAGAGAGAGAGAGAGAAAGATAGATAGAGAGAGAGAGAGAGAGAGAGAGAGAGAGAGAGAGAGAAAGATAGATAAAGAGAGAGAGATAGAGAGAGAGAGAGAGAAGAGAGAGAGATAGAGAGAGAGGGAGAGAGAAAGATAGAGAGAGAGAGATAGAGAGAGAGAGAGAGAGAGAAAGATAGAGATAGAGAGAGAGAGAGAGAGAGAGAGAGAGAAAGAAAGAGAGAGAGAGAGAGAGAGAAAGATAGATAGATAGAGAGAGAGAGAGAGAGAGAGAGAGAGAGAGAGAAAGATAGATAGAGAGAGATAGAGAGAGAGCGATAGAGAGAGAGAGAGAGAAGAGAGAGAGATAGTGAGAGAGAGAGAGAAAGATAGAGAGAGAGAGATAGAGAGAGAGAGAGAGAAAGATAGAGATAGAGAGAGAGAGAGAGAAAGATAGAGAGAGAGAGAGAGAGAGAAAGATAGAGAGAGAGAGAGAGAGAGAGATAGAGAGAGAGAGAGAGAGAGAGAAAAAGATAGATAGAGAGAGAGAGAGAGAGAGAGAGAGAGAGAGAGTGAGTGAGTGAGGGGAATTAACTTGGACACTTGCTCTCAAATTAAAAATTAACGTGGTGATGAAAACAGCCGTCAGGAGGTTCTGCACAGAAGCTGCTGAAGTTCATGCTGAAACAGAGCTGTGAAGTGACTCCACCTATCAGACGACAAACACCGAGCGTGATGGAGGGAGTGGGGCGCAGCGGGGTCGGCATGATGGACTAAAATTGCTGCTCTGTCTCCTCAGCTTGACGTTTAATTATATTGTAGCAGCTTTTTGAACATTCTTGCTGAATTTCAGAAAATTTTGGTTGCAGTTATGGCTGTTCAGTATAGACAATACGGACTCAGCGAGGTCATCACCGAGCGTCCAGAGGAACCATAACACTGTCAGTCTGAAACCTTACTGAGGACTTCATCATCTACATCTCATCACCAGCTGAAGACTAAAGACCCCTTACAGAGTATCTCCAGTTTGATAGAGTATCTCCATATGTCAGTTTAGATAGAGTTCCTCCAGTTAAATAGAGTATCTCCAGTTTAGATAGAGTACCTCCAGTTAAATAGAGTATCTCCAGTTTAGACAGAGTACCTCCAGTTTAGATAGAGTACCTCCAGTTAAATAGAGTATCTCCAGTTTAGATAGAGTACATCCAGTTTGATAGAGTATCTCCAGTTTAGATAGAGTACATCCAGTTTAGATAGAGTACCTCCAGTTTGATAGAGTATCTCCATATCTCAGTTTAGATAGAGTATCTCCAGTTTAGATAGAGTATCTCCAGTTTAGATAGAGTACCTCCAGTTTGATAGAGTAGTTAGAGTATCTCCAGTTTAGATAGAGTATCTCCATATCTCCAGTTTAGTTAGAGTATCTCCAGTTTAGTTAGAGTATCTCCAGTTTAGATAGAGTATCTCCAGTTTAGATAGAGGATCTCCAGTTTAGTTAGAGTATCTCCAGTTAAATAGAGTATCTCCATATCTTCAGTTTAGGGTATCACCAGTTTAGTTAGAGTATCTCCAGTTTAGATAGAGTATCTCCAGTTCAGATAGAGTATCTCCAGTTTAGATAGAGTATCTCCAGTTCAGATAGAGTATCTCCAGTTTAGATAGAGTATCTCCAGTTTGATAGAGTATCTCCATATCTCAGTTTAGATAGAGTATCTCCAGTTTAGTTAGAGTACCTCCAGTTTAGATAGAGTACCTCCAGTTAAATACAGTATCTCCAGTTTAGATAGAGGATCTCCATATCTCCAGTTTTGTTAGAGTATCTCCAGTTTAGATAGAGTATCTCCATATCTTCAGTTTAGGGTATCACCAGTTTAGTTAGAGTATCTCCAGTTTAGTTAGAGTATCTCCAGTTTAGATAGAGTATCTCCAGTTTAGATAGAGTATCTCCCTATCTCAGTTTAGATAGAGTATCTCCAGTTTAGATAGAGTATCTCCAGTTTAGATAGAGTATCTCCAGTTTAGATAGAGTATCTCCATATCTCCAGTTTAGTTAGAGTATCTCCATATGTCAGTTTAGTTAGAGTACCTCCAGTTAAATACAGTATCTCCAGTTTAGATAGAGTATCTCCAGTTTAGATAGAGTACCTCCAGTTAAATACAGTATCTCCAGTTTAGATAGAGTATCTCCAGTTTAGATAGAGTATCTCCAGTTTAGATAGAGTATCTCCATATCTCCAGTTTAGTTAGAGTATCTCCATATGTCAGTTTAGTTAGAGTACCTCCAGTTAAATACAGTATCTCCAGTTTAGATAGAGTATCTCCAGTTTAGATAGAGTACCTCCAGTTAAATACAGTATCTCCAGT
This sequence comes from Megaleporinus macrocephalus, assembly GCA_021613375.1. NCBI lineage: Eukaryota > Metazoa > Chordata > Actinopteri > Characiformes > Anostomidae > Megaleporinus > Megaleporinus macrocephalus. The sequence goes on along the minus strand of CM038728.1, from coordinate 35,025,263 downwards.
TTAGATAGAGTATCTCCAGTTTAGATAGAGTATCTCCAGTTTAGATAGAGTATCTCCATATGTCAGTTTAGTTAGAGTACCTCCAGTTTAGATAGAGTACCTCCAGTTAAATAGAGTATCTCCAGTTTAGATAGAGTACCTCCAGTTTGATAGAGTATCTCCATATCTCAGTTTAGGGTATCACCAGTTTAGTTAGAGTATCTCCAGTTTAGATAGAGTATCTCCAGTTCAGATAGAGTATCTCCAGTTTAGATAGAGTATCTCCAGTTCAGATAGAGTATCTCCATATCTCCAGTTTAGATAGAGTATCTCCAGTTTAGATAGAGTACCTCCAGTTTGATAGAGTATCTCCATATCTCAGTTTAGATAAAGTATCTCCAGTTTAGATAGAGTACCTCCAGTTTGATAGAGTAGTTAGAGTATCTCCAGTTTAGATAGAGTATCTCCATATCTCCAGTTTAGTTAGAGTATCTCCAGTTAAGTAGAGTATCTCCATATCTTCAGTTTAGAGTATCACCAGTTTAGTTAGAGTATCTCCAGTTTAGTTAGAGTATCTCCAGTTTAGATAGAGTATCTCCAGTTCAGATAGAGTATCTCCAGTTTAGATAGAGTATCTCCAGTTTGATAGAGTATCTCCATATCTCAGTTTAGATAGAGTATCTCCAGTTTAGTTAGAGTACCTCCAGTTAAATACAGTATCTCCAGTTTAGATAGAGGATCTCCATATCTCCAGTTTAGTTAGAGTATCTCCATATGTCAGTTTAGTTAGAGTACCTCCAGTTAAATACAGTATCTCCAGTTTAGATAGAGTATCTCCAGTTTAGATAGAGTACCTCCAGTTAAATACAGTATCTCCAGTTTAGATAGAGTATCTCCAGTTTAGATAGAGTATCTCCAGTTTAGATAGAGTATCTCCATATGTCAGTTTAGTTAGAGTACCTCCAGTTTAGATAGAGTACCTCCAGTTAAATAGAGTATCTCCAGTTTAGATAGAGTACCTCCAGTTTGATAGAGTATCTCCATATCTCAGTTTAGATAGAGTATCTCCAGTTTAGATAGAGTACATCCAGTTTAGATAGAGTACCTCCAGTTAAATAGAGTATCTCCAGTTTAGATAGAGTACCTCCAGTTTGATAGAGTATCTCCATATCTCCAGTTTAGATAGAGTATCTCCAGTTTAGATAGAGTACCTCCAGTTTGATAGAGTATCTCCATATCTCAGTTTAGATAAAGTATCTCCAGTTTAGATAGAGTACCTCCAGTTTGATAGAGTAGTTAGAGTATCTCCAGTTTAGATAGAGTATCTCCATATCTCCAGTTTAGTTAGAGTATCTCCAGTTAAGTAGAGTATCTCCATATCTTCAGTTTAGAGTATCACCAGTTTAGTTAGAGTATCTCCAGTTTAGTTAGAGTATCTCCAGTTTAGATAGAGTATCTCCAGTTCAGATAGAGTATCTCCAGTTTAGATAGAGTATCTCCAGTTTGATAGAGTATCTCCATATCTCAGTTTAGATAGAGTATCTCCAGTTTAGTTAGAGTACCTCCAGTTAAATACAGTATCTCCAGTTTAGATAGAGGATCTCCATATCTCCAGTTTAGTTAGAGTATCTCCCGTTAAATAGAGTATCTCCAGTTTAGATAGAGGATCTCCATATCTCCAGTTTAGTTAGAGTATCTCCAGTTTAGATAGAGTATCTCCATATCTCCAGTTTAGTTAGAGTACCTCCAATTTAGATAGAGTATCTCCAGTTTAGATAGAGTATCTCCAGTTAAATAGAGTATCTCCAGTTTAGATAGAGTATCTCCATATCTCCAGTTTAGTTAGAGTACCTCCAATTTAGATAGAGTATCTCCAGTTTAGATAGAGTATCTCCATATCTCCAGTTTAGTTAGAGTACCTCCAGTTTAGATAGAGTATCTCCAGTTTAGTTAGAGTACCTCCAGTTTAGATAGAGTATCTCCAGTTTAGTTAGAGTATCTCCAATTTAGATAGAGCACCTAGTCCTGCAGACTACTTCTACACACATTAGTAAAGAGTGGGTCTCTCTCAGTAGCTCAGTGGAGTAACTCCAGCGTGGTACCGTGATAGGACACCACCTGTGCAACAAGTCCAGTGGTGAATTTCCTCACAACTAAATATTCCACAGTGGACTGTTAGTGGTTCATTTAAAATCTATCATTTAAAATTATATTTGAACTCCATCTGTCTGTATCTATCTGGTATCGCTGTCGCCTCACAGGAAGAAGACTCTGGGTTTGATTCACCAGCAAGGTGTCCAGCTTCCTCTCTTAGTGGGCGGTCCATTTCACTTCTCCTGTCCAAATATATGTAGTCCGGCCAGTTGGAGGCGCTAAACTGTCCCCATAGGTGCAAGTGTGTTGGTCTCTCCTGTGATGGACTGACCTCCTTTCCAGGGTATTTCCTGCCTTCCGCAATATGAGCTCTCCAGCGCCCCCTGCAGCCCATGAATGAATGAATGAAGGGATGAATGTTATTAACACCTGTAAATAGAACTGTAACTGATATAATCAGAGTGAAGGTTTGGGTGGCGGAGGCGAGCCTGCTGAAATCGTTTAGGAGTGAATAAAGCGGCGCACCAGCAGCCTCTCCAACATCTCCAATCTGTGCACACCTAGGCAGGACATATCTGAGAGCAGCACCGCAGGCTGTTTGCTCTACAGAACAGTGCACAGCCGTGGAGTTTGAACACTGGCTCGTCAACACTGAGGACTGTTTGTTTTCACCACAAACAACCCCAACATTTAGTTTTTTCTCTGGGCTGCAGAGCTGAGGGTGAACAAAACCTTCCTCAGAGCGCGGACAAACGTCTTTTACCATTTACACACTTGCTGTGACACCCAGCGTCCAGAGTGACCGCAGAGTTTGAACCCCGGTGCACCCAAATAAACTTGGTTTTGCGGCTGATACTGACCCCAAACAGAGTTTTCAGAGCAACAAGCAGTTCAGTCACACACTCTGAACTCTAGTTTCACTGCTTTGCCTAAACAAACCCCTTCTAATGCACAACATGGGACCCCTATTCATTTCCTATGTTACTGTATGGACTGCTGAGTATCTGTTTGGTAAATCTATTAAAATCAGTTTATTTTATAATTTAATATTCCAAGTGTTCACTATAAATCATTATAATCTTTTTATCTTAAATCTTTATTTTAATTCTTATTTATTTACTTCATGAACAAAAACAGTGTTTGTAAATATGTTTCTGACTGTAAATGTTTACAAACGCCAACAGTTCCTATCAGACTCCAAGGGTTAATTCTGAGCCGTGTTGTGTGTTAGAAGTAATGATAAAAACATGATTATTATTAATAAAGTTAATAATAAAACTTAAATCAGGGTTTGTGATAATTAAAAAGAAGTTGAGGAATTCATGGAAGCTTGAACAATGAAATTAATTTATTGTAAATATACAGAAAATAAAATTCGAGTCGATTCACTTTTGACCAGGTTGTGCATTAATGGGTCAAACATGTCATCAGGACAATGTTATTTATGTGAATTTGTCCAGTTATTTTTGATCCTGTGAAATGAAGAAAGAGGCTGAGTTGCATATCCAGAAATTTTACCTTAGGTAAGAAGAAAAAGATTAATTTTAAGATACATTATTATAATTAAATTGGTGACGCGTCAGTATAGACAGCTATATAATGGCCTTATAAACCACTACAGTAATTTTTAAAATTAAATTTAATAAAGTAATTTTTTGAGTTTAATAGTTTAACAGCTTGTTACACATTAAGTATTTTTTCTAGTTTGTACCAACAAAACACGTCTTACAGTGTATTATTTTAAAACAAATAAAGTCTGTAGTAAATAAACTGATCACTGAACATATTTTACATATTACTAAACTATTTTAAGACATTTTTTATATTTAAATGGCATTTTTAAGTTGAATCAATTCATAAATTTAGTCTTGTGTGTTGACATGGGAGTTTTAAAACTGCTAGGTTCCAAAAAGTTTAAAGAGCTATTGGTTTAAATTGTTTCTAACTTATTATTACTACTCAGGAGTTATGTATATGAGAGTGAAATTACCACATTCACAGTAAAACAGGGTTAAACCATCAGCAGTCTTCAGGAAGGGTAAAATCTAAAATTACTTTTATTTAAAGAACCATTCATTCAAAATACTTTTTAAGGTCAAATAAAACCAGTTTAACTGTTTGTTATCACATTTTTTTAAAGTTGTGCCAACAAAGCACTTTCTACAGTTACAAAAAATACTTCATGTGGAAACTACTTGAACTACTTTTATTTAGCTCAAAAATGACTTTGATTGAAATACTCATTCAAACTATAACTTTGATAGGATATAATTGGTTCAGTTGTTTGTTACTTCATGAAGTGTCTTCTTTTACACTGTTAAAAATGCTTCATTAATACAACTAGTTAATTCATGTGGTAACAAGCAATTGAGCTAATTTTATTCAACCTAAAAAAGTTGTTTGAATAAATTATTATTTCAATTAAACTATTTTTTGTTTGATTTTAGCAAAACTAGTTCGATTGTTTGTTACCAATTTAAGTAAGTGAACCAATTATATTTAATCAAAAAATATAGTTAAAATGAAAAAAATATTTTATTTTATTATTTTGTTTGTAAATAGTTCAACTACTTGCTACCACATTACTTTTAGGTTGTACCAATGTAGAACGTTTTACTTCATGTGGTAATAAGCTATTAAATAAGTTTTGTTCAACCTTAAAAATTTCAACCACTAAAAATAAAATCCCAGAGTACAATTCAGTCGGGACACCAATTATTAACCTTCTACAGCATCTGACCATCCGGCCAAACCAACTCCACTATAAACACAGATATACTAAGATCCAGTTATTCTGAGTTATTGGTTTCCATTGCAAGACACCTTTAATGCTACCTTTTGTTATCTACCGTCTTAATATGTAGATTACATTTCACTTTTAATATCTCCTCCCTTGTTTGCTTATTAGTTTTGTTTGATTGTTTATAGGGTTTTTTGTTTATTTGTTTTGTTTTTTCATATTTTTTTGTGAACATATGTTTATTTGTATCCATATCCTCTCTTATGAATAATACATGATAAAAAAGTAATTTAAAAATTCAACCTTCGATTGAAAGAACTGCATTTTTAGGTTAAATCAAACTTGTTCAATTTCTTGTTACTACATGAATTAACTGGTTATATCAATAAAGCCCATTTTACAGTGTAGTAAAATATAGATTTAGATTAGATTAGATATAGATTTAGGTCCAAAAGTTAAATTAAAATAGTGAACGTATGTATTTAAGTTTATCTGGAACAGAATCTTTTAAATGAAACTACATGGATCAGTATCAGTAAAAGATTAATTGTGATATCTCTTGTTTGAAAATACCCCCGAGTCTGGGCTGAGGTACTAATGAGCAGCCAGGTAATTAGCAGTGACGGGCTTGATAAGGCTTAATGAGAGTATTACCCTGGCATTATAATGCCCCCCCTCACCCCAATGCTGAAGTACCCAGGTTTTATTCCGAGTAATCTGAGGTCATTTCTATTCGCGCCTTCTTCAGAAACACTCACACGATGTGAAGACCATGAAACGATGAAAGACCAAAAACAAAGAAGAGCTCTCGACGTGGCGGGGATGACGTTCCCACTCAGTATGAGCAACACATGCTGCACATCATCCCCACCGAGAGGTCTGGAGGTAGAGCTGGCCTTGAAAACCAGGATCTTCGGGGCGGAATACTGGGGTGAAATCGTGTAGGGAACGTCACGGCCGGACTATTTAAATGTCACTCATGTCGCGCTCACGTTAAACCTCCGTAGCTCGACGGGAAGCTCAGGTAATGCGCTTAAATGTTTAAGCTGTATTCTTGGAAACAGAAATGGATAAAAAGTGTCTGGATTTGCCGTCATCAGTAATCAGACTGACTTAATGAGACAGACCGGGACCTCAGGAGACAACCTTCCCGATTCCTTCCTGCCGGAGCGGAGCCTAAGAGCCTCTCCGGGCCCGAGAGTAAGCCCGGCACGACTTTATCCGGCCTTTTCCAGCCGGCACGACTCTTTACAAACGCCCCCTTGCACCTGGCCGTGTGAGGCCGGGCAGCAGCTTGTAAACCTTGATCTCCGAGGTTGTAGAATTACCGGAATGCCGATGCAGCAAACTTCCTGACCGGGAGCTTATCGAGCCCTCTTCTGATGATGTCAGCATCAGCTATTTTTTTTTCTTCTTTTTTTTTTTTAAGGAAGAGGCCACTCTCGCTGGGCCAAAGTCACTTCACAGCATGCGCAGCAAACTCATTCACCCACACACCCTTTTGATTTCTCTCCAAAACGTCCATCATCCTCCTGCTCGGGATGGAAACTCGTTCTCGCAGAGGTTTCTGACTCTTCCCAGCGAACGCACCAACAAACCACAGACGCGGACAGAAACGAGGGGTCCAGCTTCTCCAGCGCCCACTCAGCTGTGTTTAAATCTTTATTCTAAAATCCGTGTACACTAACAGTGTTATTTTTGCACCAACATCATTAGTGACGCTTTATTCACACAATCATTTACACACTCGTTTTGTCTGTTGGAATTAAACAGCTACTGTGCCTTTAAGACCCACACTGGCTACTTTCACACTATTCACTACTATTCACTATCAATATACTCTTATTAATAAATACATAAGCTGTACTGCTGTGATCCATCCATGTTTAGGTGCTATGAAGACTGAATAGGTGGGGCTAAACTGCTGTAGACTGATTAGGTGGAGCTGAACTGTTGTAGACTGAATGGATGGAGCTGAACTGCTGTAGACTGAATGGGTGGAGCTGAACTGCTGTAGACTGATTAGGTGGAGCTGAACTGTTGTAGACTGAATGGATGGAGCTAAACTGCTGTAGACTGATTAGGTGGAGCTGAACTGCTGTAGACTGATTAGGTGGAGCTGAACTGCTGTAGACTGATTAGGTGGAGCTGAACTGTTGTAGACTGAATGGATGTAGTTGAACTGCTATAGACTGAATGGGTGGAGCTAAACTGCTGTAGTCTGAATGCATGGAGCTGAACTGTTGTAGACTAAATGGGTGGAGCTAAACTGCTGGTTATATATACTGTTAATATGTTTGTGGTAGAGACCTTTTACAGCTTGGTGTTTATAAAGTATGTTATAGCAGAAGTAAGAGTGCATGTATTACATATTTATAATGACAGTTAATATATTAATATATTATATTAATATTAATAATATAATATTAATATATTTTATATATATAGTATTCTGAAATCTGTCCTTAACTCCACTCTTAATGTCTGTAAAGCAGAACTTAGCTTGTTTTCTAACTCCACCTGCCTCGTCTCTATAAAAAGTGGAGAAAGCAGATAAAGAATTCTGGAGAGGTTCAGCGTGGCCTTCAACTTTCACTGCCGAAAGCTAAGCAAGGTCCTGCAAAGCTTTCATTACTCTGCAGCTGATGGCTAACCTTCCACTCCTTCACTATTAATAGAAAACAATTACAGCCACCAGCTATGAGTTCATCAGCCTTGCAAGACTATCTAGAGGCTGAATCTGGGCTATCAGGAGCAGAGAAGATAAAGAATGATGGAATGAAAGGACGAGGAAGGAATCATTAGGATTAGTATTAGCATGGTGGGGGGGTTGTGGGGGGCTCTCCACACCTCCTTTAAGCCAACTAACACTAGTAAACACACACAAATGAAAAAATGAGGCGAGAATTTTGTTTACCTGTTTACTGTTAGCGAACCACTACTGTTCGGGGAACTGCGGTATCCAAGGCAACGGGGCAAATGCAAAGCCCGTGACAGGCGGCTGGTTTTGGACGTCCAGTGAGAGTCCCTGGGGTCCTGCTGTCAAACCGAGAGACGGACCCTGAGCTATGACTCACACACACTCCACAACTCCACTCAACACACACCAGCCTCAAAGGAGACGTCACCGAGAGCCGACGCAGGAAACAGTAACCGACGGAGACCAGCCAGTTCGATCATGTGTTATTCACAGCATTAAATCCACAAAAGAATAATAAATAACAAGACCATACAGAGGCTCTATCTATCTATCTATCTATCTATCTATCTATCTATCTATCTATCTATCTACATCTATTTGCAAGTATTCAACCCCCCTATATCAATACTTTGTTGAACCATCTTTCAATCAATCAGTCAATCAACCTTTATTTTCACTCAGAAATACACTGAGGGAGACCCTCATTTACAATGTTTCTGAGCATTACAATTATTAAAGAAAAAGGGATTGAAAATAAATTAAAATTAATTTTAATGAGTACTTAAAATGTAAAAGAAACAATAAAAACAGAGACTAAATTGAGATAAATCTTAAAGCGTAAAAAAACCAAATAAAAACTGAATAAGAATCAGGAATAAGACAAAGATAAAAATTTGTCAATAAAGTAAATATGAATATAATAGTAAAACATAAAATAGTAAAAGAAATAATAATACAAAATAATAAAAGTAATAAGAAAATAATAATATTAATAATAATAGAGTAATAAAAAGATAAACTGAACATCAAAATCTCAAAACTGTTACCTAAAATTAAATAAAACACTACAATTACAGCTGCACTGTTTTGGGGTATGTGTTGTCTTAGGGCATTTACAGACTGAGATTTTTGCCCATTCTTCTTTGCAAAACAGCTCAAGCTCTGCCAGGTTGGATGGCGAGCGTTTGTGAACAGCTATTTTCATGTCTTGCCACAGATGTTCAAAGGGATTCAGGTCAGTACTTTGACTGGGTTACCCTAACCCTAACCCTAACCCTAACCTAACCCTAACCCTAACCCTAACCCTAACCCAGTCTAACACATGAATATTCTTTGATCTAAACCACTCCACTGTCGCTCTGGCTGTATGTTTAGGGTCTTTGTCTTGCTGGAAGGTGAATCTCCTGCCCAGTCTCGAGTTTTTTGCCACCTCCAAAAGGTTTTCTTCCAGGATAGCTCTGTAATTTAGCTCCATCCATCTTCTCTGTCGCTGCTGAAGAACAGCATCCCCACAGCATGATGCTGCCACCACCATGTTTCACAGTGGGGATGGTGTGTTCAGGGTAATGAGCAGTGACCAGACCACCTTCGTCCACATGTTTGCTGGGCACTTCTGATGTCTTAGTTTCAACAATGGCTTTCTTCTTGCCACTCATTTATAAGGGCCAGATTTTTGGAGTACACAACTTATATTGGTCCTGTGGACAGATTCTCCCACCTTATCTTTGGATTTCTGCAGCTTCTCCAGAGTGACCATGGGCCTCTTGGCTGCTTCTCTGACCAGTGCTTACCTTGCTCGGTCTGTCAGTTTGGGTGGACGGCCATGTCTTGGTATGTTTGCAGTTGTAGAATACTTTTCCTATTTCTGGATGATGGATTGATCAGTGCTCCTTGGGATGCTAATCTTACCTTTGTTTTAAAAAAATACATTTATAGAAAGGAAAGGGAAGATGACGTATGTGAATACCCCAGAAAGTAATGAGTGAGGGGGCCTATCTTTTAGGCTATGTTCCGAACGTGGCCGCCATGTTGACAGCCGCCAAATTGGATCAAGGGCAAGTTTTTCCAATGGGAAGGTGGTCGTGTAGCAGATCAAAGAAGACCAGAACTGTCTCTGAAATCTATTGATGCAATCAGATTTGTAATATCTCTTGTGGTTCAAACATTATCAACACAGAAAGATACAACAACAACCACATTGAACAACTCAGCTGTACATACAGTAACATAGAGATACTCAGTAGTACATACACTAAAATAGAGATACTCAGTAGTACATACGCTAAAATAGAGATACTCAGTAGTACATACAGTAACATAGAGATACTCAGTAGTACATACACTAAAATAGAGATACTCAGTAGTACATACACTAAAATAGAGATACTCAGTAGTACATACAGTAACATAGAGATACTCAGTAGTACATACACTAAAATAGAGATACTCAGTAGTACATACACTAAAATAGAGATACTCAGTAGTACATACAGTAACATAGAGATACTTAGTAGTACATACACTAAAATAGAGATACTCAGTAGTACATACAGTAACATAGAGATACTCAGTAGTACATACACTAAAATAGAGATACTCAGTAGTACATACAGTAACATAGAGATACTCAGTAGTACATACACTAAAATAGAGATACTCAGTAGTACATACAGTAACATAGAGATACTCAGTAGTACATACACTAAAATAGAGATACTCAGTAGTACATACAGTAACATAGAGATACTCAGTAGTACATACACTAAAATAGAGATACTCAGTAGTACATACACTAAAATAGAGATACTCAGTAGTACATACAGTAACATAGAGATACTTAGTAGTACATACACTAAAATAGAGATACTCAGTAGTACATACAGTAACATAGAGATACTCAGTAGTACATACACTAAAATAGAGATACTCAGTAGTACATACAGTAACATAGAGATACTCAGTAGTACATACACTAAAATAGAGATACTCAGTAGTACATACAGTAACATAGAGATACTCAGTAGTACATACACTAAAATAAAGATACTCAGTAGTACATACACTAAAATAGAGATACTCAGTAGTACATACAGTAACATAGAGATACTCAGTAGTACATACACTAAAATAGAGATACTCAGTAGTACATACAGTAACATAGAGATACTTAGTAGTACATACACTAAAATAGAGATACTCAGTAGTACATACAGTAACATAGAGATACTCAGTAGTACATACACTAAAATAGAGATACTCAGTAGTACATACACTAAAATAGAGATACTCAGTAGTACATACAGTAACATAGAGATACTTAGTAGTACATACAGAACATAGGAAATGAATACGGTTGCCATGTTATTCTTCTAAAGGGGTTTGCTTAGCTTGTGCATCAAAAAATTAATGGATTTCGGATTCAGACCAAAACTTCAGGCCTGACTGGAGCTCTAAACTCCACCAGCGCTGTCGGTGATGCAGAGCAGATGCAGGTTTTAAGGTTTAAAGAGAGTTTAATATCTTATTTCATGCTCAAATAATAGATTCAGTCTGAAAGCAGCTGCTTTTTGTTGTTGTGTTTGTTTTTCTTTGCTTTGATCTTTTTGGCCAGTAACGCCGAGAGCGCGATCACGATGCGCTGCGAGCCGCGGTGGACCCGGAGTGACCACAGGCCGTGATTGTTTTTCTCTGCCGTTTAATCTCCTCTCAAAGAGGGTTCATTAGTCTGGAGGAGAGCAAACTGCATCCAGATGAAACCTGATGTGTGAGTCAGGACCACTTCACAAGCCCATTCCCATCAGCCCCTCGCCCAGCGGCCTCGCCATCACAAGCACAGCTCCATCTCCCTCGGCCCCCCAGCTCCGCTCTCTTCTGTCCCGCTTTACGGCTCTATTTCAGACGCCGTTCGGCGCCTCGCTAACAGAAGTGGTTTCATTTTGTCTCTGTACTGAGACAACGAGCTGCCAGTCATTCGACCTTGAACTGACAGACAGGAAAGTTTCTGAGTGACTGAAAATGTCTATTAAAACATCAGACACGGAGTAAAAGAAGAAAAGAATAGTAAACAAATGATAAAACGTGTAAAGAAGTTCAAAGAAAAAAAATGTCCAATGTCCATTTTTTGTTGATTTTTATTTTTCTGCATCATTTGAACACAACAGCCGCTCTTTATGTTGTGTAGAAAATTCATGATTAATGGACCAATAGAAATTCTCCAAAATAGCTTGGACAACTTTCTGGTTCCTTTGACTTACATTGAAAGTAAGGAAGGTTTTTAGTCTCTCCTGTAAAGTTGCCATGTTGCATGCTTTTCTTTAGACGGAGACAATATATATATAAGAAAATAAATATGCCCATTGTCTTTCAAAGTCCACCTTAAAACATTTCCATGTTCAGGGTGCAGGTGCTAAAGGTTTATTGTGATCCAGGTTAGTCCATAAAGGTATGAAAACAAAGGAACGTGAGAAATAAACATGTTAGACATGAAAGACCCAAACAAATCAATGAGCATGAATTGAACTGAGATAAACACAAAGACACAAACAAGAGCCAGCAGAGGCTAATGAGAGGGCGGGGCTACGGACCACACAGGGGTAAGGGGCGGGGTAAAGGGGTGGAGCAAAGGAGGAGCAGAAAACAAAAACAAAAACAGAAGCAAATAGCTTCTGAGAGAACAAGAGGAAAGGAAAAAACAAAGACACAAACAAAGACACAAACAAAGATAGAGAGCTGCAGGGCTGGACGGGACGCTCTCATCTGTTCTCTCCTGATGACCATGACTCCTGTTCCCATATGGAAAAAGTCCTAGATAATTATTTTGTGGAACATGATGGTGAGTTGATCTAAACAGAAATGGCCAACAGGTTCTATATATATATATATATATATATATATATATATATATATATATATATATATATATATATATATATATATATATATATATATATATATATATGTCTAGATAATGCTGGTCTCTGTTATAGTTACAGTGACATGATATATAAAACAATGACATTGTAAACCAATTAAATAGTTATACTACTATTACTACTCCTCCTCCTCCTACTACTACTACTACTACTACTAATAATAATAATTATTATATATATTTTTTTACTGTAAACAACAATTCAAAGGTTTTTACTTGAACAGAAGCCCTGTCTTTAAAGTTCACTGATATTCTAACAATAAGTCAACAGAACAATAATCAGTTTAAGTTTCTTATTATTTAAAATTGAAATGAGCTCAAATTTTAAGGTAATCAAGTTACTTACTTTTTAAATAGAAAAACATTTTATTACTGTGTAATGTTTGTTATTACCATTAATTTATTAATGTTGCAAATCATAAATATTATCACACATAATGACTGTTTTTTTAATGCAAAATCAACACACACTCTTCAGACACAAAATAAATATGGTATGTTTTTAGTGCACAACATTTAATTTATTTTCTTTATATTTTCTATAAATATTTTCCACTGTTTTCTATTAAATTCTGTAAATAAACACTAATTTCTTATTAATTAAAGTATGTAGTCTGTTCTCTCTAAATTAAAAATATATATTTTTATATATTTTCTATAAATATGCCACAACTTTTACACAAGCCCTGTTTGTTTTTACCACAGATTTACTTCATATTTTTTATATTAAATTCCTTTTGCCTGTCACGTTTTAAACCCAGTTTTTATATTAAATTCTGTAAATAAACATTAAATGTGTATTAATAAAAATTTGCAGTCTGTTCTCTGTAAATAACAAATTGCTTTGAATTTATTTTCTATATATTTTCTATAAATATACCACAACTTTTGCACAGGCCTAGTTTTTACTTTATATTAATAAATTTAATTTAAAAGATTTTTGAGATTTGTTGTCTGTAGAAGTTAGAAATAACAGATTTTTTTAAACACTTTACAGAAACTCTGCTATATAGGACGCAGCACAGTGGCGAGAACCTGTCCAGCGTAAATAAGCTCTAACGATGTCCAGCATGCCTCGACCCTCCTGCCCGCTACAGGTTGGGAATGGCTGTTTCGGGCCATATGGCCGGGTCCGGGCGCTGGAACACAGAGAGATGTGCTGAATGTTCAATTGTCATTAGGAAGGACACGGCCGAGGGGCCGGCGGGGAGAGGGCCGTGTTTTGGGGAGCGGTGGGAGTGTGTCAGGAGCAGCAGATTGCGTGTTGGCCAAGCCTATTAAAGCTGACAGAGAGACGGCTGGGGAGTGGGAGCTGTGCCTGATTGCACCTCGCTCCTCCGCTCCCCTATTGACTGCGGTTAGGATGTAGCTTCCCATTTCCTGCAGAAATAAATTAAAAGTCAGAAGTAATTTGCCTGATGTGGGATGCAGGTGGATTTTTGCCCCCCTCCTCCTCCTCCTCCTCCCCCTCCTCGTCCTCGCCTCAAACTTTCTGAATAAGAAATTCCCCGGCCCTGGAAATCAATTGAAGCCCCCCTTTGATGAGAGAGGGCTTATTTTCTGCCAGTGACAGTTTCGTGGCAGGGGAAAAAGCAGGGATTTGATTAAAGTGGAGATAGTGGAGAGATTGAGGTCTTGTTCCAGCCACTGGAAGGATCAAGCCCTCTAATCGCGTCTCCTGCTTCCAAATGCCGCCTCAAATTCATCCTCGCTCCTCCTCCTCGCTCGTCCTGAAAGCCGAAAGACACGATAGGACCCCCAGATTCACAGACGGCGAGGCATTACAACAGAATACATCAGCTCCTGCTGCCTCTCCTTAGAGATCCAGGAGTTGGTGTGAGGGACAAACTCCAAAGTTGAAGGTCAGTGTTTTGGGTAAGATGAAGACTTCTACTGTAGGTGTCCCTGGGGGGGGTGGGGACAATACTTTTTACTCCACCATGTAACAGTCCCAGTAATGAATTTTGATAATCATTAATTGGTTGTAATGCTATTGGATTTTCTGTAAAGATGTAAGTAAGGCTGGTAGGTAGTCAGGAGGCTTGAATTGAGGACACATGGTCATGTTTCTGGGGTTCCAGTGCTCTTCATTACTAGCACAGTACATTAAACGTGTTAGCACATAGTATTTACAAGTAAATACTAAGTACTAATACCAAAAAAATGAATACAATAATAAATACTAATAAAAAAGTAACTAAAACAGAGCTAGTTAACATTGGGTCAGTCTCAAACCCTAGTGAGTGTCTAAGTAGGCTGTCTAGGTAGGCAGCTGTGTAAGTAGCAGCGTTCTCTCCTCATCTCTCCTCATAAAACAGATTAGCTGGTTGCTAAGCTACCGGCCGGCATCCAAAACAATAACACAAGGCTTAAAAATCTGCTAGCATAAATGCTAATGTGTGGAGTATAAAGTGTAAATGGTGAAGGACTCGTTACAGAGTTGATAATAAAATACTGTTCTGTGTGATTATATGACCAGAAACACATTAAAACTCCAGAGAGAATCAAAATAACTCACATTTTAAAACCACTTCACTGCTCCTAGATCAGCCTGCACTGCATCATGGGATTGTCTTAGCGGCTGAGGAAGAGTTCGATGCTTCCTTAAAATCAGGTCTAAATAAGGTTCCTCAGTAAACAGCATGTTTAAGGTATGTAAGAATTGGAACAGTCTACATGACGGGAGTGTATACTGTGACGTAAAATGCTGCCTATGTAGGAGATCAGTAGGATTTGAGACAGACCCATTGACTCCATTGACTGTTAATGTAGTTTACAATAGAGGTTTTAGCTGTGAAGCTACTCAAACCTCAACTCCATCTCTCTTCCTGCTGATTTATATCAGAGGTCCTGCCCTACTGGGAAGCATGGTATTAACAAGTCAACCTAATGATATTAATGATATGGCCATTGAATATACAGATAGAAAACAGACTTCTCCAAAATGCCAACGTTAAAGGAGAGAACAAAAACAGCCTTTACTTTTAATGGAAGTCAATGGAACCAGAATTATTTCCAAGCGATTCTGGATCGATTCTTTTGGTCCATACATTGTAAAAAATTCATGCAATGTAAAAGGCAGCTGCTGCGTTCAAATGATGTATTCAAATAAAAATCGACAAAAAATTAAGATGCATGTTTTTCTGTGGACAGCGGCGATATGCTGGTGATTTGTAATATTCAGTTAGCTTAATTAAGTTTTAGTTTTTATTTACAGGCACCCATTGACCCGCAGACATCTCGATCATCACGTTTCCCACCACAGGTAAGTAAATAATTATTCTTTAGTCTATCAACTAGTTTGTGTCCCCAGAAACTGTTGATATAGTCTATAGATCTTAACAACAGTCCAGGTGATATGCTCCAGTATAAATATATCAATAAAAACGTGTAACTATAACTTCTTTGCATTAATTCATACTTATACTTTGAGCAGTATCTTGTAGGGGTTGCGGAACTTCAGATTACTGTTATCTGATGAAAGTCAAGTCAGTGTCGACTGATCACTGATGACTTCATGAAGTGAAGCGACTGACTTCAAAAATCCATGACGAAGCCAAACCCGACAGGTCTGGGAGTCCTAGGCAGTCGTTCCTGAGCCGGAGAATTCCGGTGAGGTGCAGGAACTAATGAAGGCATAACTCTCTAAACTAGGGCTGCACCTAACGATTAATTTCTTCATTCATTAATTTAATAATCCTTTTTTTCATTTAGCTGATTAATCTAACAACTAATTTTTAGATTACTCTAATGTGAGGGTATTAGGACATTTTTTTTAATTTTGTTATGGATTTGTAGCCAATGGATGATTTTGTGTGTGTGTGTGTATATATATATTAATGTATATGTGTTTTTAGGGGCTGTCTAAACTATATAGGTTACTTACTATAATTATTTGACCGTATCTTTATATTTTTAATGTTAAGTTTCATTTTACGTATCTCCGAGGGTGAAGTTTTTGTATGGTCAAATGCATGGGTGTAGTATTAGCATGGACGGAAGGGACGTGTCCCCACCAATATCCAGCGATTATTGAATTGTCCCCACCAATAATTTGATCCCCTTCATAAAATAACCAGATCTGTCAACGTCTGATTAACCTAAAAGTGTCTAGGAAGAGTTCTACCTCCCTGAAACACCTATGTCCAGTGTGATTGGCTGTTACTTTCCCTGCTGTCTCCTGAGACTCTGGAGCCACGATTGGTTGTTAGCAGCGCCGAAACTAGAAGGAGAACTTCCCAGGTGCAGCATGGGAGACACATGGAGGTCAAAAGCGAGTGAGGGTGGCAGCAGAAAAGAAGAAGGTGGACATCAGGAGCTGTTTTTCAAAGAAACGTGTAAATCAAGCAAAGTCAAGTTAGCTAATGAAATTAGGGTAACGTTAATGGTGATGCTAGGCTTTGGTGCACAGCGTACAGCAGGCTAACATCGTCTGTAGCTGTGAAGAACATGGCTTGGAAATGAACTGCACAGCAGACTGGGTATTAACCCTGATATATCAGACCTGATTCATTTACACTACAGCTGCAGTGAAGTTCATTAGTATTTAGATGTGAACTCACTGCCTATTGGTTTGAATTTGGTGATACTATCTGGATGAAAATATGTCTAGTACTTGGACTTTCATGTAGTTTATCAATCCTTTATCATCTTATTACAGAGCAAAGAGAAAATGGGTTTGGGGGGCGATTTATAGGTCAGATTCACAGATTCACAGATTATTAGATTATTATTATTAACGGTCGCTTATAAACACAGTAGAAAACAGGACACGGACATGAACTGTGAAAGACCAGCTAGCTAACCTAGCCACATGTAAACACAGGGCCAGCTAGCTGGCGTAGTTATATAACTACTTAAGGTATATTTATATTAATTGTTTAGGAATCGACTGATACCACAGTTACCTTCTACCTAGATAACAAGAACAGCTACCATGTGTAACTTTAGCCGGCTAGCTAGTTTTGAAAGCCTAATCTACTACAAGCCAAATCGATGTTTAATGTGCTATTCATCATTTTAACCTTATACGGGCCTACATGTGCTAGCAAATTCTAAAAACATGCTGTTGAGATGACCCAATGTGGACTTTTATTTAAACTACAACTATAAAATGCTGTTTGGAGGTTAATTAACGGTAACTAGAACGCCTGTCGGGCCCAAAAAGCCAAACGGCTAATTTACATAGCTTTCAGCTATCGCAAACTAGATAATGTCCATGTTAAAATTATGTTTGTGTGCAGACAACCTTGTTTGAACAAAAAAGGTTTGGATTCCAGTCACTTTTACTTACTTCAGAACGATGTGAAGATGTATTCTGTGTAGCAGCTGCAGAGTGCGGCTCCTCTCGAGTCTGAAGATGAACAAGTGCTGGCGCCAGACGTTCGGCGCATGTGTAGTATCTGAAAAGTTTTCTGGAAAGCCTTTTTTTCATCCGTCAAACAAGAGATTTTAAGTTTTAAGGTTCAAATTCGAGTTGAAGTTCTTAGAACTCATTTTATTTCATTGTAATGGACAGTCAGTTCAATCCACATGATAATCTACAAGGTGGACCAGCAAGTAGTAGGAGTGTCTAATAGAGTGGACACTCACACCAGCACAACACACACTAACACAACACTACAGTGCTGAGAATGATCCACCTCCCTAATAGTATCTGCTCTGTGGTGGTCCTGTGGGGGTCCTGATCATTAAAGAACAGAGTAATAAAGTATACAGAGAATCAGATGAACTACAGTCTGTAAGTGGAGCTCCTGTTTTTTATAATAGGATTATAATTATAATTTTTTATAAGGATTTTAAAGATTTATATCTATTAATATCTCTTCAAAGGTCAGTGGGTCTTATTCTTTACGGTTACTGTTCTGTACCCTCTGATCTGCAGACTAAGATCCTTCTGGACAGTTGCTTTAGCCCCCCCCACCCCCCACCAACCCTTTTACTGAGAGATCTGAATTTTCTCCAGTGAAACAAATCTAAAAATCAATTTCCTGGCGAGCGCAGGGATGACAGAGTGGACTGCGGAGAAGCCTCCTGGCTGTGTAATGACAGGCCGCTCTTTAAAGGAGACAACATCGTTCCATTTAGATTACACGTCTTGTCTCGCAAAGCAAACTTTATTAGGGAAGCCTGGCAAAGTCAAAAGCCAACTTCTGTGCGAGCGCGCGGAAAAGTTCAGATCCGCTCGCCGCTCAGATCCGTCCTGATGCCGCTTCAGGATTTCTTTCTTCCTGCTCGTCCTCATGTCACGTTTTTTGTTTTTGAAATGCTCCCCCCCACCCCCCCCCACCCCCCCCCCCCCCAACTCGACTGTCTAGCAGCCCTCAATCGTACGCGTGTTGCTTCGCTGTGCAGAGCAAGGTGAACCTCTCCCACATCAAACGCGCTTTCATGTTCCTTTTATTCTAAATGGCAGCGTTTCTGTAGCGCTACGACTCCAGAGACTTTCTCCCCATCACTCTGCGGGGATGACAGTTTTTCAGGGGCGCCGGTCGACACCCCCCCTGGGTCTTTCCACCTGGCCCTTAAGGGGAGACACTCCCAGGGGTGGGTTTAAGGGTTTTGGGGCCCTGGCTAAGACAGGAATGAGGCCGTACTTAAACAGAATAAAGTCAGTTTAATATCAAACACTTACTGTGTTCAAACACCTGCTGTGTCTATACTTTAAAGCATAATAACCCTATAAACACACACACACTGACCAGCTATGACACTAAACCACCTCCTTATATCTACACACACTGACCAGCTATAACACTAAACCACCTCCTTATATCTACACACACTGACCAGCTATAACACTAAACCACCTCCTTATATCTACACACACTGACCAGCTATAACACTAAACCACCTCCTTATATCTACACACACTGACCAGCTATAACACTAAACCACCTCCTTATATCTACACACACTGACCAGCTATAACACTAAACCACCTCCTTATATCTACACACACTGACCAGCTATAACACTAAACCACCTCCTTATATCTACACACACTGACCAGCTATAACACTAAACCACCTCCTTATATCTATACACACTTACCAGCTATAACACTAAACCACCTCCTTATATCTACACACACTGACCAGCTATAACACTAAAGCATCTCCTTATATCTACACACACTGTTAACAGTGGTGGTGGTGATGTTTACAGTGGTGGTGGTGGTGTTTACAGTGGTGGTGGTGGTGGTGGTGATGGTGTTTACAGTGGTGGTGGTGATGGTTACATTGGTGGTGGTGATGTTTACAGTGGTGGTGATGGTGTTTACAGTGGTGGTGATGGTGTTTAAAGTGGTGGTGGTGTTTACAGTGGTGGTGGTGTTTACAGTGGTGGTGATGGTTACATTGGTGGTGGTGTTTACAGTGGTGGTGATGATGGTGTTTACAGTGGTGGTGATTATGGGTACATTGGTGGTGATGGTGTTTACAGTGGTGGTGATGGTTTGTACAGTGGTGGTAATGGTTTTTAAAGTGGTGGTGATGGTTTGTACAGTGGTGGTGATGGTTTGTACAGTGGTGGTGATGGTTTGTACAGTGGTGGTAATGGTTTTTAAAGTGGTGGTGATGGTTTGTACAGTTGTGGTGATGGTTTGTACAGTGGTGGTGATGGTTTGTACAGTGGTGGTGATGGTGTTTACAGTGGTGGTGGTGTTTACAGTGGTGGTGATGTTTACAGTGGTGGTGATGGTGTTTACAGTGGTGGTGATGGTGTTTACAGTGGTGGTGATGGTGTTTATAGTGGTGGTGATGGTGTTTACAGTGGTGGTGATGGTGTTTACAGTGGTGGTGATGGTGTTTATAGTGGTGGTGATGGTGTTTACAGTGGTGGTGATGGTGTTTATAGTGGTGGTGATGATGTTTACAGTGGTGGTGAAGGTAACCAGGGGTCTCTATGTCTACAACACAAATCTATACATTGTATTTACTATGAAACACACCAGTGAAGCTACGCGTGTCTTCTGAGTTTATATGGATGTTGATGGTAAAATTCTGAAAATACTAGCTTTTCTTTGGGGACTATTTCAAGCCTCACGGCGTCCTGCATGTATCCCTCCACCATGAATGGAGTTTAATGGCAAAATCATTTTAAAACTATTATAAAACAGCATGTCACACATCAAGCATTCATATATTCATAACCACTTTCTGTGGTAAATAACGGTCCAAACATCTGGTTCCTATCACCACCACTGTGAACAACTGTGAACAGCATTTCATACCAAACTTCTCTGAACGTCTTTGTTTGCGTGACTGAAATCTGGAGAATTGTTGGTGAAATTTTGCTGAAAATGATCTACAAACTGGATCTCAGCTCAAAGAGAAGAGACGTGATCAGCTGCTGTTATTAAAACAGGCTCTAATATGACAGGTAATCAATACAAGCAGGTGCTGTTTGTGTTGGTCAGCTTTGTCCAGCCAAAAATCTGTAGTGGAAGATTTATTTGAATGTTATTATGTGGAACACAACCCCAGACTGACTTTGTACAGTTGCATAGTTGTGTAATGTACCAACATGGAACTCTCCATTAGAGCCTGGACTGGCAGTTGGTACTGAAGCTAACTGCTATAATAGCAAATAACTATCATTTCGCTTCCGTGCTTTCATGTTTTCACAGGTCATTTAACAGCAACACGTATCCAGTCATATGCAAGAGTTTGTGTGCACCTGATCAGATTGAGTTTTGTTGGTTTTCTAAGCCTGAGTATATCATCACATCCTCTTCAGAATACAAGCAATGACCTGAACTGGACATTTTAAATCACTACTGCTGTTTATTTGCTGAATTTAACATTTAATAATTAAATAATATAGTAACTGAAACAGAAATAGTGTATTATAATAAGCAGGAAAATTACATTTCAATAAACAAATCAAATGTAGGTGCTGATATTTTGCATACAGCTTACATACAGTGAAGTTTTAGGCACTTGGGGATATTTGTTGTTTAGCAAAACACTTTATTATTAAATATTAATCAGTATTAATAGAGTAAGTAGTGCTTTTACACTTTGTTATTAAATATTAAACAGTATTAATAGAGTAAGTAATGCGTTTACACTTTATTATTAAATATTAAACAGTATTAATAGAGTAAGTAGTGCTTTTACACTTTATTATTAAATATTAAACAGTATTAATAGAGTAAGTAGTGCTTTTACACTTTATTATTAAATATTAATCAGTATTAATAAAGTACGTAATGCGTTTACACTTTATTATTAAATATTAAACAGTATTAATAGAGTAAGTAGTGCTTTTACACTTTATTATTAAATATTAAACTGTATTAATAGAGTAAGTAGTGCTTTTACACTTTATTATTAAATATTAAACAGTATTAATAGAGTAAGTAGTGCTTTTACACTTTATTATTAAATATTAAACAGTATTAATAGAGTAAGTAGTGCTTTTACACTTTATTATTAAATATTAATCAGTATTAATAAAGTAAGTAATGCGTTTACACTTTATTATTAAATATTAAACAGTATTAATAGAGTAAGTAGTGCTTTTACACTTTATTATTAAATATTAAACTGTATTAATAGAGTAAGTAGTGCTTTTACACTTTATTATTAAATATTAATCAGTATTAATAGAGTAAGTAGTGCTTTTATACTTTATTATTAAATATTAATCAGTATTAATAGAGTAAGTAGAGTTTTTACACTTTATTATTAAATATTAATCAGTATTAATAGAGTAAGTAGTGCTTTTACACTTTATTATTAAATATTAATCAGTATTAATAGAGTAAGTAGAGCTTTTACACTTTATTATTAAATATTAATCAGTATTAATAGAGTAAGTAGAGCTTTTACACTTTATTATTAAATATTAATCAGTATTAATAGAGTAAGTAGTGCTTTTACACTTTATTATTAAATATTAATCAGTATTAATAGAGTAAGTAGTGTTTTTCATACGTCAGTGTGTTTATTTAACTCTTTCCAAGCTTCTCCTAAACAACCCAGTATTATTATCAGTTCTGATCTAATACCTGCTTTGACTGCTCAGTACTTCATTAAGATAAATCAAGATTTGCTGCTGAAGGAACTGAACACATTCATACAATGTCTGGGGCGTCCAGGAGAAATCTGGAAACTAACTTTGTTCTTCAAACTGGATCAAGATCTGATCTACTTCTCTCACAACAACATATTCATGTTACTTTGTATTGTATGTCTGATTATTTACATCTGTTCTAATCAGATCTGTTGTTCTTACTGGTGATCAGACACTTATTGATCAAACATTAATTGTAAGGATATCTATTTACATCATCTTACAGTACAAATGGTGAATGATTTTGAATTCCCCTCTAAATTATTATTTTCGAGATACATTCCACCCATCTCCATTTATGTTGATTTTTATTTTTCTATCATTTGAACACGACTGCTGCTCTTTATATCCTGTGAAGGTTTCATAATGAATAGACCAATAGAAATGCTCTATAATAGCTCGGAAAACCTTTTGGTTCCATTGACTTACATTAAAAGTCAAGACAGTTTTTGTCCCCTCCTGTAAAGTGGCCATTGTGGAGATCAACGATATAATTACACATGCAGAGGCCCTCACTGGCCCCTGGACACGCTGCAGGTCTCTGATTGGAGGATATAAAATGCACATCAGATATGGCTCCTGAAAAAGCAGGTTAGCAGATGACGAGGTGTCACCAGCGTTTAGCTGCTCCTGTGCTTACGGCCTCAGATCCTGCAGCCCATCTGGGAGGAAAGGGTTTGAGCTTGAAGTGCTTTCCAGACTCTGCCATGTTCACAGGTGGCTCTGCCCTCAGGCCTCTCTGATGCTGCTCAAAGCAGCGTGTAAACTCCCTCACGACCCGTCTGATCTGGAAATACGCTTCAATCATGAAGCAGAAAATCTGAGTTCTAATTGGAGAATTAGACAAACACGAATTACAACACAATACTTTTATTCAGATAATTATTAATTGACACGTAACAGATGAAGCAGGAATCATAAATTAGAGCCATTCAAGTATTTTATTCTAGGGTGATTTAAAGTCATGGTGGTCAGTATGGTGGTGTAGTGGTCAGTATGGTGGTGTAGTGGTCAGTACGGTGGTGTAGTGGTTAGTACGGTGGTGTAGTGGTCAGTACGGTGGTGTAGTGGTCAGTATGGTGGTGTAGTGGTCAGTACGGTGGTGTAGTGGTTAGTACGGTGGTGTAGTGGTTAGTATGGTGGTGTAGTGGTTAGTATGGTGGTGTAGTGGTTAGTACGGTGGTGTAGTGGTTAGTATGGTGGTGTAGTGGTTAGTATGGTGGTGTAGTTGTTACTACGGTGGTGTAGTGGTCAGTACGGTAGTGTAGTGGTTAGTATGGTGGTGTAGTGGTTAGTATGGTGGTGTAGTGGTTAGTACGGTGGTGTAGTGGTTAGTACGGTGGTGTAGTGGTCAGTACGGTGGTGTAGTGGTCAGTACGGTGGTGTAGTGGTCAGTAGGGTGGTGTAGTGGTTAGTACGGTGGTGTAGTGGTTTGTACGGTGGTGTAGTGGTCAGTACGGTGGTGTAGTGGTCAGTATGGTGTAGTGGTTAGTATGGTGGTGTAGTGGTTAGTACGGTGGTGTAGTGGTTAGTATGGTGGTGTAGTGGTCAGTACGGTGGTGTAGTGGTTAGTACGGTGGTGTAGTGGTCAGTACGGTGGTGTAGAGGTTAGTATGGTGGTGTAGTGGTTGGTACGGTGGTGTAGTGGTCAGTACGGTGGTGTAGTGGTCAGTACGGTGGTGTAGTGGTTAGTACGGTGGTGTAGTGGTTAGTATGGTGGTGTAGTGGTTAGTAAGGTGGTGTAGTGGTTAGTATGTTGGTGTAGTGGTTAGTACGGTGGTGTAGTGGTCAGTACGGTGGTGTAGTGGTTAGTACGGTGGTGTAGTGGTTAGTAGGGTGGTGTAGTGGTCAGTACGGTAGTGTAGTGGTCAGTACGGTGGTGTAGTGGTTAGTATGGTGGTGTAGTGGTTAGTACGGTGGTGTAGTGGTTAGTATGGTGGTGTAGTGGTTAGTATGGTGGTGTAGTGGTCAGTACGGTGGTGTAGTGGTTAGTATGGTGGTGTAGTGGTTAGTACGGTGGTGTAGTGGTTAATATAGTGGTGTAGTGGTTAGTATGGTGGTGTAGTGGTTAGTATGGTGGTGTAGTGGTTAGTATGGTGGTGTAGTGGTTAGTACGGTGGTGTAGTGGTTAGTATAGTGGTGTAGTGGTTAGTATGGTGGTGTAGTGGTTAGTATGGTGGTGTAGTGGTTAGTATGGTGGTGTAGTGGTTAGTATGGTGGTGTAGTGGTTAGTATGGTGGTGTAGTGGTTAGTACGGTGGTGTAGTGGTTAGTATGGTGGTGTAGTGGTTAGTATGGTGGTGTAGTGGTTAGTACGGTGGTGTAGTGGTTAGTATAGTGGTGTAGTGGTTAGTATGGTGGTGTAGTGGTTAGTATGGTGGTGTAGTGGTTAGTATGGTGGTGTAGTGGTTAGTACGGTGGTGTAGTGGTTAGTATGGTGGTGTAGTGGTTAGTATGGTGGTGTAGTGGTCAGTACGGTGGTGTAGTGGTCAGTACAGCGGTGTGGCTCATTTGTCTGTTTCTACCTACATGCCACAAAGAAAACAATCCTGATTGGACAGTTTTTAATAGAAAATTTAAGCATTTAATCATTTTAACTGAATTTATTAGTTAAGTATTAGTATTTCATCAGCATTTCTTTTAATACTACAGAAATCAAAATGTTTTTATTGGGCACCCAGAGGGCCTCGAGGGTTCCCCAATGAATAAAACTTTTGTCCAAAACTGTACTTCTGTAAGGTCATACTGGAGATATCATGGTGAACCTCATACTCACCACCGCTGTGATGACAGAGCTCTGTTACTTTTACAAGAAGATGCTTATTTGTACTCGTCTTGTCGCCGTGCCGACTGGAGGAGAGAAAGTGAGTTATTTTTCTTTGGATTGGAAACAGTCCCTGGAGAAGTCTCTGCCTCGGTCCCGCTTGCAGTCTTCCAGCTGCCTCTCAGAGAGGAGAACAAAAGGGATGAAGGGGACGGAGTGAGAGATCCAGAGGCAGCCCTGCATTGAGGGCACTTTTGAGTCATTTGTCCCCTGATAGTTGGCCCTTCCACTAAAGGAGAGTTATCTTCCTCCTAACAAGCTTGATGGCGTTCTCGGCGGCCGCGTGACACAGAAACCGCCCAATTCTCCAGAGTGACGAGCGCTCCGGATGCTGCCGAGCCAGAGCCTCGGAGTCGGCGTGATTATGATTAATGCTGGGGGCAAACACCAGGGGCCGGAGCTCCTCTCGGCTCGGGACGAGGACATCACCACTGCTGTCGCGTTATATCGCCGGCCGTTCGTTTTTTATGTCCCGGCTCTAACGTTGTATGTTCATCACACCGGCGTGAGAAACACTCGGGCTCTCATTCTTCCTGAGGCAGGTCTAAAATCTGACTGTAGAGAATACAGCATCAGAAACATTCCTTACTCTCTCAGTCGGAGAACATCGCTGTAGAACATTTAGAACTTTAATGAGAGCAGTCAACAGCTTTACAGGCGTCAGCTGCGAAATGAAGACATGTCTGGTAACCATAAATAGATCTATCCATCCAGTATCTTCCACTTTATCCTACTAGTCAGGGTCACGGGGGGTCAGGAGACAATCCCAGCGTCATCCGGCGAAGGTCCCGTGCTAACCACTACACCACCGTACTAACCACTACACCACCGTACTAACCACTACACCACCATACTAACCACTACACCACCATACTAACCACTACACCACCATACTAACCACTACACCACCTTACTAACCACTACACCACCGTACTAACCACTACACCACCGTACTAACCACTACACCACCGTACTAACCACTACACCACCATACTAACCACTACACCACCATACTAACCACTACACCACCGTACTAACCACTACACCACCGTACTAACCACTACACCACCGTACTAACCACTACACCACCATACTAACCACTACACCACCATACTAAC